>NDGN011445531.1:0-12684 GCA_002564285.1 Tympanoctomys barrerae
GCTTCCTCCGCCGGCCGGAGGGGAGGGGGCGGGAGTCCGCGCCTGCGCCCTGAGCCGCCCGCGCCGGGGCCGGCCTGGAGCCTGCGGACCGCGGGCGCGGGGGAGGGCGGCCGGCTCCCGCGCGTGCACCCGGCGCCGGCCGCTCACGCCGCCTCTCCCGTCACCATTATTCTAACACCTCTGACATGGGGGAAGGGATGCGGAGGATACGAGAAACGAGTCACATCGATCGGGACCGCGGCTTTCGGGGGTTCTGGCTTGAAAAATAAAGGAAGGAGGGAGGGCGGCCGGAGCCCGAGCGCACGCGCCGCCAGGGTCCTGCCCGCGTCCGAGCGCCCGGCTCCCTCCTCCGGGCCCGGGCCGCACACCCGACAGACCCCAGGGCGCTCCGCGGAGGCCCGCACTCACCGGAATCCTGCGTGGAACATGTACATTCGGGGCGCCCCCGGGTTGGCGTACTTGGGAGTGGTGAAGATGTTCTCCTTTTTCAGGGACACGTAGCTGATGAGCGATAGGATGAGCAGGGCGACGCTGAGCATGACCAGCCCCAGCACGCTGGCGACCCGGGCCATTTTGCAGTGTTTCATCCCGGGCTGGCCTGGCCTCAGGGAAACCGGGCAAATCGGTCCATGGAGCGGCCGCAGCCGCTGGCGTGTCGGCGCGTGTGAGTGTGCGCGCGCGTGTGTGCTCGCCGACGCGTGTGAGCGTGTGTGGCGGGGGCGGGGGCCCGGGCGGCCGAGCCGCGGAGGCCGGGCCTGGGCTGCCGGAGGCCCGGAGCAGCGCGACCCCGGGCCGGGCGAGGCCGAGCCGGGAAGATGGAGGGTCTGCGCGGCGGCGGCGGCGGCGGCGGCGTGGCGATGGAGCGCGCAGCGCCGTGCGTCCGGGCCTCCTGCTCAGGCTCCCCCGCGCGTTTCCAGCGAGGCTGCCATCCCCTCCGTCGCCTGCAAGATAAATGTGATTGGAATAATGTTACAGTTCGATCTAAGCACAGGATTTAATTAATGAACTCTAATCTCCCAAATAACCAGGGGGAGGGGGGATGGGAAGGGAGGGGAAAGGGGAGGTGGCAGAAGGAGGCGGGTGGAGGCTGGGAGGCTGCAGCCCACGCCGGCGGCCTCGGCTGAGGATGCTCCCGAGGAGGTGGCTGTGGGGAGGCGGACACCCAAACTTAGTCTAATGGACCATTATTACTTTAGAGAATATGTCAAGGAATAGAGAGATAAATAACTGCATTTGCTGCTCTTAGGATAAACACCAGCTGGGTGCTCTTCGGTGATGAGTTTGCGGGGAGGGTGATTTTTAGGAAAGCAAACATGGAGCAGCGTTTTTTCATCTCCAGCCAACGCCCTGAATCTCGCGGGACAGCACCCACCTCTGCACCGCAGCAAGGACCCCTTCCTTGCCCCCCGTATCTGGACCAGGTGGCCTTGTGGGTGCTTCAGATCTCCTCTGCATTTTCTAGGTCGTCTCTTGGTACCCCTTTTATCTTTATCACATATATGCTTGTCTCTAGGAGATGAGTACTGCCGACAGGGCTGTGAGCGAGCTGTGACTGCTTGGGCCTGACTTGGGCTCCAGTGGTCCTCTCAGAGCATGGCCCCATGCACAAAGCAAGCGATGTCAAGGTAGTTGCCTATGAGCAGGGTCGGTTTGAAGGGCTTACCTGGCCCTGAAGTCTTCTTTGCCCAATTTTGCTGTCCCCTAGCTCTGGCTAGGTTAGGTGGCTTGAGTTGTCCAGCATTATAGACAAACAGAATCCTTTCTGCAGGAGCTTAAGAACGCACTGACTGGATCAGAAAGGATAGTAGCAAAAAGCACTACTTAATTTGGACTGCTTGACCTTAAGGTTGTTTCAGCATATTCATGTTATCTGTTTTAATATCTATGGACATGCAAATTGATCCATTTTCAGTCCTGATGTGGGTGCCCGGGGAAGCACATGTTCCTTTACCTTGGTCCTTGTCAATTAACTTATAGTCTGTTCCCCCTGGGCTTGCCCTTGTCTTGATCCTCCCTCAAACTGGCCAATAAGTACTAATGAATGAAGCAGAGGTGAGAAATTAGGCTCCATGATCCTCTTCCAATAAAGCAAGTTGAGATTTTTCCAAAGATTTCCTTCTCTTGTGAACTTTTTACCATATGGTGGATTTCAGGGACCTAATGTTATAGTCTGCTCGGGGCTGTTAATTCGTGGAAGTGGTGAATTTCTGGGCTACAAGCTCTTGCAGAGGAAGGACCATTTTTCTCCAATACTGACCCATATGAAGGGTTTGCTCACTAAATGGGGACCGGATGAGCCCTCTTGTGAACTGTTTGTCTCATTGTAGGTAGGAACACATGGAATACCCTTGTCTGTTTCCAGTGACAAGGGTGATCAACTTGTACCCACTAAAGACATTTATAATAGATGGGTCAAAGGGACATTCTCAAAAAAACTTACATGCTTGAATATGGTGGAATACTTAAATCATATATATATATGTATATATATTTGCATTATATATAATATATATGTATGTATTTGTATTTTAGGACAGGGTCTCACTGCATAGATTGGACTCATAATGATCCTCCTGTTTACAGCCTCCCAAGGGCTGGGATTATAGGTGAGTGCCACCACGCCCAGTCTCAATCACAGACTCAGCGTGCCTTGGGGTCGGGGCTGGCATGGCAGGCCCAGGGAATGAACTCCTGGCCCCTGCATCTGCCTAAGCAGGTGCTTTAATCCACTGAACTATTTGGCTAGCCCTGAAATCATATTTTTTTGAATAATTACTTTTTAATGAGAGGGTGGTATGAGCAGAGTATAAAATGCCAACAGGAGTAAGATTTTATGAGAGCTGTCTAAGAATTACATATGTTGGAAAAACTTTCTGAGTAAAAGGTCAGCATAATGGCCATGGAGATGCAGTTGAGGAGATGTACACTATCAGGCTCTGGGGCAGGCAGACCTGACCTCAAGTGCTGTGTGTGGCATAGGGGTGCAATGTGACTTTGCACGAATTACCAACTTCTCTGTGGTTCAGACTCCTCATTTGCAGAATCAGCATGAAAATCTTCCAGGGTTTGGAATAAGACTAAACACTCTGGGCTGTACCAAACTGTTACTTAATATGAACTATACAACTAGGATACGTTTTTTACTGTTTTTCTCTGCTTCCATAAACATCTCCTACAGAAAGGTTGCACTTGGGTGAGGCACTTCCTTACACTCAGTGGCAAAGACTAAAAAATTCTAGTAACTTCTATAGAACAACATTCTAGCTTTTCTGAGACTGGGATATGGATTCACTCTGTAAGCATTTAAAAATTGATACATTATGGTTGGGGAGAGGGCTCAGTGGTCTAAGTGCCTGCCTGACAAACACAAGGACCCAGGTTCAACCTCCAGTACTATATGCTATGCCAACACTGAATCCTCAGGCATGCTGTGCTGACTACCAAAGTTGGGCATGGTGCATGCCTGTAATCTTAGTGCTGGGGAGGCTAAAATAGGAGGATCACTATGAGTCTGAGCTGCATAGTGAAACCTTGTACCAATAAATTAAGATTTTAAAAAATTGATGCATTACTTATAGTGCACCTCTAAAGAAAGTCCTTTATTTTTTAAAATTCATTTATATATTTTTTGGTCTTTTTGAGACAAAGTTTCATCAAGTAGTTCAGCCTAGTCTTGAACTCACATTGTATACTATGTTGGCCTCAAACTCACAGAGACCCTCCTGCCTCAGCTTCCTGAATTCTGAGATTACAGCCATGTGCTACCACACCCATCTTAAAGAAAGTTTTAGTAGGATAACTCTCATATAGTATATGGGTCATTAAGGGTCCCATGATAGAAAGGGAACAAATAAGCCAGAAAATACACAGGCAGGCAAGAACTCTTATTGCAGGTGCCAGGTTTATTGGTGAAAATGATTTCTCAATAGTTACCAGAGGGATGATCCTGGTAGTGATGCGTCAAAGAGCAACTGCAGCTATAGGATAAAAGATTTTTTTAAAATCAGGCTTAGGGTTATAGCTGTTTAATAAATTAAAAAATAATTGAGACCTTTTTAACAAAATATCATTTATCTCAAGTTTTTAAAAAATCAGCCCTGTATGGACATGTAGGAGGGTGAAAATAAGAAATGCAGACCTGAAAAATCCCTAGAATTTAATATTTTCCAGGAGAGTCATGGTTTTTGACAGCACTCACTTCACCTTGTCCACCCAGGAGTGCCCACCCACCTTCTGCAGACATGATTCTGCTGCCCTGTGTCCTCTTACCAATTCCTACCTACCAAAAGTAATTTCCAGGCACCACAGGATAGGAAGTTCAGGAGGATAGTATATGTTCTTAGGATCAGCACTGTTCAATCTATCCTTTTTCTATCTCCTTTGAATTCACTAAATAAAATGTGTTGATAGCCAGACACCAAGCTGGGCAGACTCAGGGGTTATAAAATTATCCTTGACCTTATGCTTATGGTCTTATGGGGAAAAGGGTGGAAACATGGAAGTCGTCCTCCATGGAAAGGTCAACAACAGAAGTCTCATGAGAGAAATTAGGCAATTACCTTCGACTATATAAAGTCAGGGGAGTTCTTCATGTGGTACCATTTGGGTTGGGTTTTAAGGCATTGTAAGACTCATTAGATAAAAAAGTTTAAAAAGAAGGACATCCCAGGTAGAAGAAAGAGTAGGAAGTAGGGAAGACTTTGGTGGGCTTGGAGAATGGGGAGACATATCGGTGAGCGCCACTAAGGAGAGTCTAACAAGGGAATTGTCCGATTGCGAAGGGCCTGTAGGACATGCTAAGGAGTTAGCTGGTGCCCTTTAGCAGTGCTTCCCAGAGCTTTCCAGTTTGTAGAGAACAATGACTATGACTTATACTGAATGGATGCAGAGGCAGCTAGCATCAGGCTCACAGGGAGAGGAAATGCTGGCTGCTTGTACAGAAGTCAGCTGGTGCATACAATGGCCCTCCAGCCTGTCCACATGCTGGAAGCCCCGGTGTGCTTTAATTTACCAATGAAGTAAAAAAAAAAAAAATTACCAATGAAGTGATTTTCACTTTCTGCTATGAAACTTTCCTACATAAGGCATCCAGGAGTTGACTTTCAGAAAAACAAGTGACTCTCTACCCAGCCAACAGGAAGCTCATGAGGCTGAGAACTCAGAGAGAGTGCACTTGGAAACTACTCTTTGGCCACACGGGAATGGAAATCTTTCTGTGTTATTGCCTGAAAGCATTGACTTTCAATGAGTCAACAGTGGCCATAGAAGAAAGATTTGGGGATCCTTTGGGCTTCTAATTCCTCTATGCCTACAGAAGATAAGTACTTTATGCTCTTGGTCATAGGAAAATTCACTCTGGCCAGAAAACTGTCACAAAAGCTCGCAGAGAAGACTAGAAAAATAGATATGTGAAGTTTCTGGAAATGAGATGGGCAGAGAGAGCAGGGCAGGTAAGGGCAGCTGGACTGAATGAAAAGCTAAGATGCATAGAGCATTCATGTGCCAGACACTTTTTGTACATTACAGATAGTGTTTGTTCTAATCTGTTGAAGGAGGTTTGAGTATTTTCACATTATAGTTAAAGAAATTGAGGTTGCAAAAGCTTAAGGATGTGCTCAAGGTGAAGCCCTTTTGGCTATAGAGTCCTCCTCCCTGTACCAGTAGCCACTGCTTGTGAGTGAGCTCTCAGTTGGAGAGTTGGAAATGTGAGCAGGCCTGGGATGACTCATACACCATTCTTGGAGTGAGAACCAGTTATTTTTGCTTCCACTAGTGGTGGTGTTGATGAGGATGACAGTGGCAAAGGTGATTTCTAGCGTTTGTTCACTTGCTACATGTTGGTACTATGCTGGACATTTTACATCTCTGATCCCATTCAGTTCCATTCTTCTGTGGCTATCCAGACAATTCCCTACTGACATTGCTTTGAGTTACAGTTTTTCAACTGCATGATGGCATGATCCCAATACGTATTCAGTAGAAGCATATTTTGAATTTTGATATTGTTGTGAGCTAGTGACATGGAGTATTATTCTCTTCTGAATTTCCCAGAGAGCCACAAAATCCTGAGGATGAACAGCTGGAACTAGTGTGTTGCATTGCTGGATATGGCCACTCAATAAATCACATGAGAGAGCTAACATTCTATTCTAAAATAAACTTTATATTTGATGATTTTGCCCAAGGATAGGATAATGAAGTGTGCTGAGCACATGTGAGATAGGCTGGGCTGAGCAATGATGCTAAGGAGGTTAGGGGCATTATATGGTTCCACTGCATTTTCAATGAGTGATAATTTCAATTTTCAATGTGTTGATAGGCAAGTAACCCTATCATAAGACATGCAGTATCCGTGATGACTACCACTGTTTCAAGAATGAAGAATCCGAGGCTCAGAGAGACTGAGTAACTTACCAAGGTCTTGCTGCTAGTGTGCTCCAGAAGAGGCTTTTGGCTACAGTGGGACCCCCTGGTTCTCCAGAGGTCAGAGGAAGAAGACCTTTAACCTTCCCCCGCAGTTATTATGTTCCAGGCTCATACAGAAGGGAGTGCACACTAGTACTGCAGAGGGACAGGAACAGCAAGGAAAAGAGCAGAGCAGTGCCCCTGAAAAGCAGTCCCAATTCTGGGACGGAGATGAGGCTGGGGAGGGGTGGAGCCTGGACAGGGAGGGGGATGGCCTGAGACTGCATCTCAGTCCCTTAGTTCCAGAGCATCAGCCAGGGGAGAGGCTGCTCCAGGAGGAAAGGAGGCCAGGGACTTCTCTGCTTCCCAGGGTACCTGAGGTCCAGGCCAGGGAGAAGCTTGGTCTCCACGATGATTGCAGAGGCAGATCTCCAGTTCCACTGGGATGTGTGGGCTGCCTTGCTTGCTGCAGAGGCCATGGTTAATTAAGTTAAGTAATTAGATTAAGTTAGATCACTATTAATACATGGACATGTATATCCATGTATTAATATATACATATATGGAAAGATGGACTATGGAAAAGGAAGCCCCCTCCCATCCTCTCCCTCAGGGTCTCAGAGGCTTCCCCCAGCCACTGGTCACTGTCCAAAGATACTTGATGCATTCCATATCAGGCACAGGGGATGCAATTCTTTTATGCATGCAAATGCTGAGACCGTTTTGAAAAGGTACTTATCTCAAGGTTTTTGTCTGCAACTTTACAAAAGGCATTTTGCAAATCATTTTAACTTTCAGTTATTTGCCACGATTTTACATTTTCCAGAAGCCAGGGAATTACTCATTTTGCACCCCCAGATAAATGCTTCTTTTAAAGCTCAGTGAAGTGTCTCTATGTGAAAGGATACAAGAACTTCAAATAGCCTTTTTTCTTCATTGAATAAATAAAACATATTTGGAAAGCCATCTTAAGACTTCAAGCTTTTTGCACTCTAGTCCCTGGGAAGTGGTTTGGAAGGAGCTATTATGTTCAATTGTGTTAATCTCCCAGGCCCTTGCATAGAGTTTCGACTTTTCAAATGTTTGCAGCGATTACTTTTTCTCAAAGCTAAGGTATTATACTTAGAGAAGCTACTTGAAAAATAATCTTAGAGTTAAGTTTTAAGCTATTCTTATGCCTATTGTGTCTCTTTATTGCACTAATGGTGGGCATAGAACATCACCCACGGTTATAACAGCCACAATAACATTACCTAGGTCCTGTGTATGGGGAGTATTTTAAAAAGAAATCTAATTTTAGCTTTCATCTTGAGTTTCTGAGCAGTTTTTGTACTTTTTGCTTCTGAAACTATAATTGTCAACAAGAAATCTTTCAAAGTAGGAGAAAGAAACTCCTGTTTTGTTTGTGTGTTACAACAGTATAAAATGGTAAAATTTTCATGTAATTTTAAAAAATGCACAGACACTTGGTGATTTATTGATGAGCATTGCTCCCATGGAGGACACAGTGAGGACTTTTGAAGGGCGAACTGCTGAAGAGTCCCTTGCTTGGCCTCCGGATCCTTGTCCCAATTACAAGCATATATTTCTGGCTGAGGTTTCTTGTTTTCTGTTCATAGAAAATTCACAGAAGTTAGAGGTTGAGGTCACCAGGCATGTAATACTGAAAAACTTAGTAGAAGAAAGGAAAGATTGATCCACACCTTGTTTTATTTTGTGGACTTATATGCTCCACTTCCAATTGTGCTCAAAAATGCTGCACAACGGTATTTTTACTCTTTTCCATAGATGTGGGGGAAAAGACACCCAGAAAGGTCAAATAACTTGGCCAAAGTCATAGCAGCCTTTAAAAGATGGGCTTCATCCATGAGACAGAATGGCCATGAAGGGACTTCTTTTCCACCAAAGCTGACACTGAGGCTCTGCTCTGCACACCGGCATGTGGACGATGCTTCCTCAGACAGGGCATTTCTCATCAAGGCAGGAGCCGAGGATGCAGCCGTCACATTAGCTCTATCACATTTCTCTGCATGGTAATGATTTCACAGGCATGCTGCGACACAAGAAAAGGGACTCCTCAAGGGATAAGATCCATGTAAACTTGTGAAGAATCTTTTATAGCTTTGCTCCAAAATCCTATTTTGTTTTACATGTTAAAAGGTCCGTGTTCTGTTGGAGGTGGAGCAGGATAAAGGAGTGGCTGACTCGTAGGTCTCTGAGTGTTAGAGAAAGGCTACTGTGAAGCCTATAGAGGAGATTGGGTAGAAAGTAGTGGAAGAGGTGTGCATAGATCAGGAATGTCATTAGCACCTTGTCCTTACTAGCAACTAGAGAAGAGCAGGTGCAGGATGGCCGGCTCAGAGGAGAGGTGTAACTGATCTTCCCCAGGATATCTGTGATGCGCATACCAGTTACCCGACACTTGGCTTACGTCCCCACTACAACTTTATCTGTCTTTTTATTTCTGTTCTGAATCCAAAGTGCTTATTAGAAAAAAGACACCCAGCTATTTAGTATGCTATTTCTGTGACAGAAAATTATATTTCTTATATTTTTAATCTAAGAAAAAATATTCAAACCCAAAATAAGTCAAAAGCCTATTAAAACCCTACTCTCTATATCTATGGTCATCTATGATTAAAGAAATATTGTTTAGTGGGCCTTAGCAGCCTCAAATGGTACTACTGCTTCTCTGAGGACAGGGAACTGAGAGGTATACTGCTTTGTTTTCTGGAGAACTGGCATTCTGTGTACTATGCAGGGGGCATTACTTGGTACCCAAACAGACCTCTAGCTGGTCACTGAACCCTACTGGTGGTTTTGGCTCAGAACTTGGCCAGTCCTTCCCCATGTGCCTGGGGAGCGGGCTTTTCTGTTCCTGTAGCGTTGCTTGCTTTCGCAGATGTCTCTCCATCTGTCCTGTCTCCCCCTTTTCTCTGTAACCATCATGTTGACAACTAAGCGAGGACCTTATAATATTAAACCTCTTAACTTTTATAGCAATATAATTCTACTCTAGCTGTACGCTGGATGTCTGTTTTATTTAGCAATTTTAAGCAGGATTTGTAAGACTCTGGAAACTGCATCTATTATACATTTGTACAAGGATAGCTGGGAAAAAGGAAGACTTACAAACAGCATTAGATGTTAGCTAGTAGCTGTGAGCACTATCAAAGGCTGCTGTCTTTGTGAACTCAGGGTGCAACGGGGTGCTGGTTCCACGTCAGTCTTTACAGCTGATAATCACTATCTTTAGGGCCATCTATGGGGAGAAAACTGACAACTCCATAAATCTTACGTTTCTATAGCCCTTCAATCTTTTTTCAAAGTACTCTTACATCTATTATCCCATCTTGACCTCCCAAGGTAACCGAGTTGGGCACAGTGAGTATTTTTATCCCGATTTCACAGATAAGATACAAAGAGGTTAAATCACAAAGTAAGGCAGAAGGAAGACAGGCTAAGCATCCATGTCTGATGTTAAGACTGCTAGTCTCTACTTACAATCACACCTCTCTTTTTATTCTCTGCAGTCTGCTGCTACCTATCTGCTGAAATGGCTATCTTTCTAAAAATGTTCAAACTTCCTTTTTATAAATCTGTTTTTCAAATTGACAGAAACTGTATGTATGTACCACACACAACATAATGTTTTGGAATACGTATAGATTGTGGGATGCTGTGTGGGGACAGTGGCACTGTACTTGTCTTGAAACAGTGTTTCTCAGCTTTGCTGCAGAGTAAGTTACCTGAGCTGCTGAAAGTAATACCTGTGCCCAAGAAGTCCTGCCCTAGATCAGCTGCTACAGGAGCTTCGGGTAGCTCCCACAGCATCTGTGTTTGAAAGCTCCTCAGGTGAGTCTGATGCACAGAGGACCCACACCATCGCTAGAAGCTTACCACTGGCAATCCTGGCATCAAAGCCAACCACCCTTCTTTTGCTACTAGCCTGGGGCCATTTGACACTGATGTTTTTCTTTAAACACATTCTGTAGGCATCCATAAAATGACTCCTTCCTGGTTCCTTGATCTACCCTGGCAGCACCTTCCTTGTCTTACTGTTTTCTTCACCATTTTGGCTTGGTTTCCCCAATTTAGCCTTGCTCTTTCCATTGTGTGGTTACAGGAAATTAATGTTGTGGTTATACAAAGCCTCCTCTATTTTACAGGGCTTCAGCACAGGGACATGAGGGCAGACTTTATTTTGATCATTGCTGCAGTTCTGTGGTGTAGGACAGTGCCAGACATGTGCTCAGTGACTGGATGACAGACCATGTCCATGTGACCCAATCTGTGTGGGTCTGTCCTGCCTGCCAGTCCTGTGTGTCAAATACCATCTCTTGGTGTGCAGCTATTATCTTAAACCCAACCCATTCAAAACTGCATACATTATCTTCTTTGCTTCTGCAAAGTAGCTTTTTTGAATGTTGCTCATGCACTTCTCTGCTTCAGGTGCCTCACTCTTCCCAGTTTTTGCATAAGCTCTCTTCTCTGCCTCATGCTCTGTACTATGGTCTCTTCATGTGGCTGACCCCATGCTGCCTGTGGCCCCTGGTAGGGAAGTGGTACTAAGCTTTGCTCTGAACCCTGGCTGGGATGAAGTGGGTCCACCTACCCAGCAGCCAGTTGCTCATACAATGACCAGACAGAGCGGCTCCTGGTTCTGTTTGGCACAGAGGAAGGACTGAAAAGTACTGATGGACAGGAATGCAGATGTGAGCTTGTGAGCCAGCTTCTCAGGTGCTAAGTGGGTCTCCAGATGCAGTCTTGGATCCTGTGAGTCCTTTAGAGAGGCTTGATTTTTCTTGACATGAGGCTGTTCTGGCAACACACACTCACAGGAACATCAATGTTAATACTAATATTTATTTTCTGGAAAATTATATATGTTTTACATATATTTGGAAGATACCTATCATTTTTATTATATAATTATCGCATATAATTCCATACAACTAATTTATTATATATAATTTATATATAATTATACATATATAAGTTGGCAAGTTATATAGATATAGATATATACACTTTTTTTTTTCAATTTGCCTTTTCTTATTTTTGGTACAATCTAAGCAAGGTTCTAATCATGAGGCCTGAAGCAGTTAATAGCTTTCTAGAAGATGTATTTGGTTATTCTGATCACTTCCAATGCTTCCTCTTTGCTGTGCTTCTTGCCTGGACTTCTTGTATCTACTTTAGCTATCTGGGAAACTTGATTCATCTTTTGGAAATTTATAAAAAAGTCATATTAGGCAGAAGAAAGAATGGCCCAGAGATAAAGTTAATAGAATGAACTTTTGAGTCAGCCTGCCTGGAGTTGGAGCCAGGAACTGTGAACTAACCTCATGGAGGGTGAGTAGGAAAAGCAAATTAACCACCGCATAACTCAGTTTCCCCACCTTAGAAATGGAGCTAGCAGGAAGGTCTGTCCCAGGCAATTGAAGAAATCTGAGGAGTAATGTGTGTGAAGCACTTACCACTGTGCTGGCTATAAATGCTCAAGACAGATGCAGTTCATTGTTTGCTTTGTTGTTGGCATTACTGCTGCCCAACAAAGAGTTGGGGACTTTTCGGCTCTCATCATTTGTGTATTTTTCAGTTAGTTTACAACTTAGGTGTAAGCAATGTTTTGTATCTTGAATTTCTCAACTTGATCATTATATTGCAAGTTGGCTAATCCACAGCCTTCCTACTTCTACTTAATACATTGCAGCAGAGCACAGTTCATGCCTGGGGCCTAGGCCAGCCACTGTTGTCAGACTCCCTAATGCATATCTACTCCTCAAGAGCAATGTTTTTGAGTCTAAGCCCTTGATGGCAATTGTACCTTCTTTTTTAAAAATTAATTTTATTGGGGGCCGGGGAGATGGCTCAGTGGAATAAGTGCTTCCCTGGCAAGCGCAAGGGCCTGAGTTCAATCCCAGGTTCCACCAAAAGGTAAGAAAAAAAAATTAATTTTATTGAGAAACAAATAACAATGAGTTTCAAAACAGGTTAGTGGGACAGTTACAATAATTAATACATTGCGTATTGTTGTCTTCGTAACACTTATACATAGTAAAAGATGCAGACATGTTATCTGGTCCAAACACTCTTAGTACAAATCTCTCTTCTCATTGAATGAAGAGAAAATAGCTGAATATCTAACTATTTTGTATATACAGATATAAATCGTCCTTCATTTAAATTCCCTTTTTCTGTTTAGTTTTGTTAGTGATGGGTATTCTATTGCCATTAAAATATTGTAGGTGCGTGAATTCAGCAAAATAATTCAAT
>NDGN011445552.1:0-17026 GCA_002564285.1 Tympanoctomys barrerae
GAAGATGATCCCTCAAAGCAAGACTCAATTAATGTACAAATGTGATAAATCCCACTTATAGGGCAGTGTGTCTGTGTTTTTTTTTTCATTTATGTGATATCATTATGTGAGAGAACATGGACAGAAAAAATTTTAATGTAACACTTTAAAAAGGCAGTCTAATGAATGTTCTGCAGTGTGTCGCTTTGTCATGAGGCTGCAGAAGGGGTCTGGTTAAAAAAGGCAGAGGTGAAAGCGTTTTGAGCCACACTCAGGAAGGAGGAGGGAAGAAGCTGAAGTCCATGTATACTGCTGCCGCTAGGCACTGAGCAGGGTTCTTATCCATTTGTAGTCACAGTTACCATGAATCAGGTACACTTGTTGTTACAGGCGAAGATTCTAAGGATTAGACTAATTAATTAACTTATCAAAGCTCACTCAGGTCATTAGACATGACCCTGTAATTCCAACTCAGGTCAGCCTGATCCCAAAGTCCTCTCTCATTCTGACTGTTGACATAAAAAAGCCGCAGGGGAATATGATATTTGTCCATATGAGGGTGGCTAGCATGGCTACAGGTGGTAGTGGTAATATTCCCAGAGCTTTTACAGAGATACACCTAAGACAAATGGGAGATATTAGTTTACATAAGATATATAGTAAATTGGTAGAATATGTAGCTCTTAAGGGTGGTTCAGATTTCAATTTCTGAAAGTTTAAACATCAATATAACTAATGGGATAATGACACAAGTGTGGCACCATTGTGACCAGTTTTATGAGATAGACATCAAAGAGAATAATCATGCCTTCACATTAAGCATCGCTTGGCTCTTTTGTTCTTAACTAGGTGAAGATGGATCTTAGCCCATGTGATAAATTTCATTACCCTAAATGCTGCTGTGGTTAAGAGGAAAAATAAACCCCAAGGGATTGGTACTTGATATATAAATTAATGCAATTAATTCTCAATTACTTAATGGTGGATGGTGAAAATGGCAGTTAATTTAAAGCCCATTTTATGGCACTACAAAGTACTCTGGCTTGGGAATCAGCACTCTAGAATTTACTCGATGTGAAGTAAAATAAATTATGCCATCAATACCCAACCAGAAGAAAAGCTATGATATTTTTCAGTAACGCTCTGTCTTACCTATTCACCGAAATCTTCCTTTGTTCCTTCTATTTCACCATAACACAGATAGTGAAGCCTTTGATTCGTAGAACCTTGTGAATAGAAAAGCTACTTTCTCCAAGATTAGTTGTTATGTATGCTGGAGCAAATATGAAAAAAGAATTTGGATATTAAATAAATGATTTATTTTAAAGCAAGACCCTCTGAATGCTGTCAGCTGAAGTAAATGGAAACCAATAATACAAGTAATGTCCACTAAGAACCATTTTGTATAAGCAGGAAAGAGACCACATAGAGTGGAGGGGGAAAAAAATCAAACAATCTATAATATAAAAAGCTCCTTGCTGCATAATTATGAGCTTGTTAATATATTTTCACAATTTTACACTTTTACTTATATTTTCTGTAGTGAAGAAATATGAAAGTTATTTTAAACACACACACACACGGCCTATCTTTGCTGTTTTGAATGAGGTAAAAGGCTCCTAAGAGTTTATTATGGTATTGGTAGGCTGGGAGAGACCTTTTGTTTTCAGAAGCAGAGTGCCCAGTTCCTGTCCTTAATAAATAAAAGAGCACAGTTAGGATAAGCAGCAGAGAGATTACGCCACCTGCACAAAAACAACTCCTTCAGTTTCTGAGGCAAGGAGTTCTTAAATAAGTGTATTGTTCTGTACGGTCCTTCTGTATAGTTAAATAAATTCAGCTTCAATTTTCTGTCATTCAGCATGACATTGGATTATGAGGCAAAAGGCCCTGAATGCCTACAAAAAGAAAGGAAGCATTGGCTTTAAACACCATGCAGATGTAAGGCGGAACCCATGGAAACAATCCAAAATTTACAACAGCACATTCTACTGTGATGTGACTACGTTCTTTGCAGATATTAAATAAGAAGCAAATGATTTTCAATGAACAAAACAAAAAAGAGCTCTTAGCTTCTCTTCATATGAAGCCAGCTGCTTGATGGATAGCATTACACAGGCATCAGATTTGGGGTAGTTAAGAGAATCCTATTATTTGAGAAGATTTCTAAAAACTACAAATAGAGTATTCATAGTTAACTATTTTATAGGATGACATAAAACTTTGTTACTTGGAGGCATGTTAGGTTAATATAATACAATAAAGAAAACCTCTATAGTGAAAAAATACTTCAGTTTTAAATTTCCTACTAAGCAAAAACAAAAATGTAAAAATCTGATTTGAAGCACTATTTGGAAGAAAATAATTAGAAGTTAAAGCAGAAGGATGGGGGAATAAGAAGGTAGAACTGACAATCAAAGAGCCAGTGTAACTTTTTAAAATAAAAAATTGAAGACTTTTTTTTTAATCAGTAGAGATGCTGAAGACAAAAATGCTTTAGTGTGTGCTAAGATGAGACAGTTTAGAGGTGTTGCACAGGACTGAAGCCACACTGCCTAATTTCAATCCTGGCTCTACTTGCTCCTAGCATACAACTTTGGGCAGTTTGGTTTCCATATCCATAAGGAGGTTACTGCAGCATAAGACACCTGTGAACATCAAATGATTTCATTTATGTGAATAAGGAGAACAGTGGCAGATGCAGCAGAGCCACTACGTAGATGTTGGCTTTCACCACAGGGAAAGGCTAGGGCAATATCCTTGCTTCTATCTGAATCCCATCATTTATCAGAGGATCTTGGTTTTTTTCTTTGAATTTTATTTTAAAAATCTTCATTTTACCAAATTATAAGCATAAGTTTTTTGCACTTGGGCCTTGTTTTAGCAGTGGTGATCTTTGTAAGGAAAAGAGTACAAATGAGAATTTTAACTACTTTTTTTGTTTTCTTTAACCTATACATTGTGGTCAAGATGTTAAAACTTGTCAAATGTGGGCAATGGGTTCATACACAGTTGTTTTATTAGTCACTGTAATTTTCTGTGTTTGGAAATTTCATAAATAGAGGGAACCTGCAGGTTAAAAATGATAGCATGTTCTATAATAATGAGTTTAATCAACTATGCTCTGTGTATACATAATATGAAAGAAAAATAAACAATGGAAACAAAACCTGTTGAGATGTGCAATGGGCTGAAAAGCAATCAATGACAACTCATTTGAACTGGGTGCTGGGATTGGAGAAAGTAACTAGCTGGAGGGAGGTGCGAACAAGCAGTTGCTGAGGGTTTTTTCATACTTTATTTATTTTTTGAATATTTTGAAAGAATATAGAATGGTAAAAAAGAAAAAAGAAACATTAGAAATGATACATAATTTCACTAAATAAAATAATAGGAATTCCACAATGGTTGTTACATTACATGTTATCCTCAAATTAGTTGTTTAGATTATCAGACATAAACATGCAAAACTGGTTTTAAAAAGTTACAAGAAATTAAAAAGAAGAAAAAAATAAGAAAAAAATTAAGAATTAACTGTTCCTTTCAACAGATCCACAGAAATCAGGAGTACAGTTATCCAAGCCATTCTGTATATATATCTTTTTCCCTTTTCTTTTGCCCTTTTCCTCATCTTAGTTTTTCCTTCCCATTGAACAGATTCTTTCCCTTTCATGTACCTTTCAGATTTTATTTACTCTTTCAGGTTCTTGCACTAGTAAGACAATGAGATGTTTGCACATGAGAGTCTGATTTATTTCACTTATCAGTATTGTCTCTAGCTGCATCCATTTACCTGTAAAACCCTTGAGTTTATCTTTATAGCTGAGGAATAACCCATTGTGTAAAAATACCACATCTTTTTTGTCCATACCTTGGTTGATGGGCATTTGGGTGGTTTTCAACATTTAGCTATGGCAAATTGCAATGCTATAAACATGGGTGCACATAAATCCCTGTGGCATGATGTTTTCAGTGCATTTGGAAAAAATACCTAGTTGGGGAATATCTGGGTTGAATGGGACTTCTAATACTAGCTTTCTGAGAATCTCCACAATAATTTCCATAATGGTGGTATGTACCTCTCTGCAATCCCTCCAACGGTGGAGAAGTGTTCCTTTCTCCCCACAACTCCTCCAGCATTTATTATTGGTTAACTTCTTGATGATAGCCATTCTTTCTGGGGTGAGATGGAATCTCAGTATTGTTTTAATTTGCATCTCTTGAATTATCAATGATGTTGAACATTTTTCATATATTTATTTGCTATTTGTATTTCTTAATTTGTGAAGTGTATATTTATCTCAGATGCCCATTTTTGGATTGGGTCTTTGAATTTGGGGGGTCTGATTTTTTTCAATTCTTTATATGTTCTAGGTAGAAGTCCTTTGATGAGGGACAGTTGGCTATAATTTTACCCAATTTGTGGGTTTTCTTTTTACTCCATTGGTGATTTCTTTTGATGTGCAGAAACCTTTCAAAAAGATAAGGTCCCAATTATTGATTCCTTGAAGAATTTCCTGCACAATTTGGTTTTTATTCATGAGCTGTCCACCTACCCCCATGCATATTTCTACCTACTTTCTCCTCCAGAAGATTTAGTGTTTCCATTTTAATATTTAAATCTTTGATCCATTTTGACTATAGTTTTGTGCATAGTGATAGACATGGGTCTAATTTTATAGTTTGGCATGTGGAAAGGCAGTTTTTCAAGTACCATTTATTAGAGACTAGTTTTCTTCCAGTGAACATGTTTGGCTTCTCTGTCAAAGATAAGGTGGCTGAGTGTGTTTGCAGTTGTGTGTGCATCTTATAATCTGCTCCTTGGGTCTGGCTTTTTTTTATGCCAGTACCATGCTGATTTCTTCACAGTGGCATTGTAGTATAATTTCAGGTCAGGGATTGTGATGCCTCCTGCCTTTCCTTTGTCGCCTGGGATTGTCTTTGCCATTGTGTGTCTCTTTTGGTTCCAGATGAATTTTAGGAATGTTTTCTCTAGATCTGTTAGGTATACAAATGGCATTTTAATTGGGATTACATTGAATCTTTATAACAATTTTTGGAATATGGCCATTTTCAATGTTGGTTCTTCCGATCCAGTAGCAAGGAATATCTTTCCATTTTTCTGAAATCGTCTTTTTTCATATTACTATAATTTTCACTGTATAAATCTTTTCTTCCTTTATTACATTGATTCTTAAGTATTTCATTTTTTTGGATGTCACTGTGAAAGGCATGGTTTTACAAATTTCTCTTGGTATTTTCATTGTTTGTGTATAGAAAGCTATTGAATTTTTAGTTTTGACTTTGTGTCCTGCTATGCCATTGAATTTGGTTATTAAATCTACAAGTCTCTTGTTTTTGGAGTCTTCTATGTCAAGTATCATGTGATCTGCAAATGATGATAAATTCTTTTCTTCCATTCCAATCCTTCTTCCTTTTATTTCTCTCTTGTTTAATCATTCTGGCTAATGCTTCCAGAATTATGTTGAATATGAGTGGTGCTAATGGACATCCTTATGTTGTTCCTGATTATAAAGTGAAGTCTTTCAGTTTTTGTCCACTTAGTATGATGTTAGTTTTGGTTTGTCATAGGTGGCTTTTATCACATTGAGGTAAAGACCATTTATTCCAATTTTCTGTAGGGTTCTTTTTTTTTATCATGAATGAATGTTGGACTTTGTCAAAAGCTTTTTTCTGCATCTATTGAGATGATCATATGATTTTTGTCTTTGGCTTTGCTGAAGTGGTATATTATATTTATGGATTTGTGTATATTGATCCATCCTTGCATTCCTGGAATGAATCCCCCTTGGTTGTGATGTATAATCTTCTTGATGAATTGCTGCATTCTGTTTGCTAGGATTTTATTAAGTATTTTGTCATTTATGTTCATTAGGGAGATTGTCCTATTGTTCTCTTTTTTTGGTTAGATCTTGCTCTGGTTTTAGTATTAAAGTAATACTTGCCTCTAGGAAATGAGCTTGGGAAAAATTTCTTCCCTTTCAATTTCACCGAAGAGTTTGAGAAGATTTGGCATTAAATTTTCTGAATTTCTTATAAAATTCAGTTTTCAGTCTATCAGGACATGTGCATTTCTTTGTTAGTAAGTTTTTTTTTTTATTACATTTTCAGTTTCACTCACTGATAGTTGGTTATTCAGAATTTTTATATCTTCTTAATTCAGCTTTGGTAATTCATTTGCATCTAGGAATCTCTCCATTTCTTTTGTGCTTGCCATCCTCTGAGAGTAAAGATTTTGGAAATAGGTATTGATGGTCTTTTCAATTTAACTTTAAAAAATTATTTATTTATTTGTTTATTTGATACAGGGTTTCACTATGCAGCTTGGACTAATAGTGATCCTATCTCAGCCTCAGCAGCATTGATTACAGATGTGTGCCACCACACCTGGTTTCAGTGGCCAGTATAGTGCATCCAGTTTTCTGGGGCCAGCACAGCATGCAGTACTGGAGATTGAACCCATGTGCTTGCACTTGCCAGGCAGGTGTTTAGACTGCCAGGCTATCTCCCTAGCCCCTATCTTTTGAATTCTACAGCATCTGTAGTGATTTCACCCTTTTCATTCATAATTGCATTAATTTGAATTTTTTCTTTCCTTTTTTTGTAAGTTTAGCTAAGGGTTTATTAATTTTATTTATTCTTTCAAAGAACCAACTCTTTGATTCGTTAACTCTTAGTATCATTTTCTTCATCTCCATTGTATTAATATGTACTCTGATCTTCATACTTTTCTTCCTTCTTTTTGGCTATGGACTTAACTTGCTCTTATTTTTCTAGGAGTTCGAAGTTCATCATAAGATTATTCACTTGAACTTATTCTGCTTTCCTGATGTAAAAATTTACTGCTATAAATTTCCCTCTTAAGATAGCTTTCATTACATCCCACAGGTTCCAGTAAGTTGTATCTGCAACTTACTTTTTGTTTGATTGTAAATATTATTTAATTTTTTCTTTAATTTGTGACTCACTGGTTGTTCAGGAGAGTATTATTTAATTTGCATGTACTTATGTAGTTTTTGCTTTTTTGTCAATAATTTCCAGTTTTATTGCACTATGGTCAGATAATACTCATGGGATAATTTCAGTTCTTCTGCATTTACTTAAACATGATATATGTGCTAGTATATTATTTATTTTGGAGAATAGCCAGTGTGCAGCTGAAAAGGAACATTTATTCTGACATTGTTGGGTGGAACATTCTGTAAAGGTCTACTAAGTCCATTTCTTCACAATTTTGCTTGGTTGTGTTATTTCTTTACTGATTTTTTTTGCCTAGTTCATTTATCTCTTTTTGCCAATGGGGTGCTAAAGTCCCCCACCACAATTGTGTTATCATTTATTTGATTTTTTTGTCTATTAAAATTTGTCTATTAAAATTTGTTGGGGCTGGGGAGATAGCTCAGTAGAACAAGCATTTGCCTGGCAAGCGCAAGGACCTGAGTTCAATCCCTGGTTCCACCAAAAAAAAATGTCTTATATAGTTGGGCATTCCTACATTGGGTTTATGTATATATATATATATATATATATATATATATATATATATATGATTGTCATCACTTTCTCCTGGAGTTTTTCCCTAACAAATATTTAATGACCTCCTTTCTCTCTTTTAATCACTCCTGGCTTAAAGTTCACACCATCAGCAATGAGAATAGTTATCCTGCTTTTTTTCTGGGTTCCTTTTGCATGGCATACTATTTTTCCATCCTTTGACTTTCAGTGTATGAATTTCTTTTTGGGTTAAATTATGTTTCTTGTATACAATATATTACTGGATTTTGTTTCTTGATTCACTCTGCCAAGCTGGTTATTTTGATTGATGAATTGAGGACATTTACGCTGATGGTTATAACTGATATGTATTTACTGATCATTATGTTATTTTGTTCCTGTAAGTTTCCTATTTTTCCCCTCTTTTTAACTGCTTGCTCTGCTTGGTAGTTAATTTCTGTTGTTGTTCTTGAAGTTGTGGTGCTTTTTGTCTCTTTCCAGAATATCTGTCAGTACTCCTTGTAGGGTTGGTTTATTGGTCATGACTTTCTTTAGTTGTTCTTTGTCATGGAAATATCTCTCTCCCTAAATTTGATAGATAGATTTGCAGGGCACATGGCTCTGGATTGGAAGTTGTTTTGAGGACCTAAAATACTTCACTCCAAGCTCTTCTTCATTTGGTTTGTGTTGAGAAATCTGCAATGATTCTAATGGGTTTTCCATTATAGGTGATCTGTTTCTTTTCTCTAACAGCTTTTAATATTCTGTTGTTCTGTTAAATTTCTGAGACCTTGATTACTATGTGTCTGGGTGTAGATATTTTGGTTAATTGGAGTCCTGTATGCTTCAGTGATTTTTATGTCAGAATCCTTTCCATGCTTGGAAAGTTTTGTGCTACTACTTCTGCAAATAGTCTTTTTACAACATTTATGTTGACTTCTGCTGTTTCGTTTGTATCTAGAGTCTTAGTTTTCCTTGCATCATCTTACCACTTTTATAGTTATTTCCTGGTTCCTTGTCATTTTTAAGAGATATTTTCTTTTGCGTTCACTAGCTGCAATGCTATCTTCAGGTCTGAAAGTTTATCATCAGTTTTACTTAAGTGTTTTTGCCATCTTTCTATGGAATTCTTAATTTCCTGGGTATCTGTTTGAATGTTTCATGCATTCTAGTTCTTTCCTATATTGTTTGTTTGACGTTCCCATCCCCCCCCCGTTTTTTTAAATTATGGGTTTTTTTAGATGTGTTGCTCATTTCTTTCACGATTATTGTCATTTTTTAACTTGAGAGATTATTGATGATCTGATTTCTTCATAGTTTGATGGAGTTCTTTACTTCAGTTGCTATCATTTCAGAAATTTGAGTTGTGTGACTTGCAAGTGCTTCTATGTCGTCGTCTCTTGGACTTGTTCTGTGTGGGCTGAAGGTCTGAGATTGACTTTTGCTCCTTTGCTTTGACACTTTTGAAGCTCTCAATGTTCACCCAGACTCAACACTGACAGTAGGGGGACAGGGGCAGCCTTAGCACAGCCCACAACAGTGCAGGGAAGGGTAGGGCTCACCAATGTTTCTGCTATCTGCAGGGGAGGCAGCTGCAGCTCAGCCAAGCTCTGAGAATGATGGGGGAGGGTGTGAGGCAGGTCTTTTGAGGTTCCAATTGGTCCTGTGCCTTCTGACAGTGGGAGAAGAGCCACAGCTCAACCAAGCTCCAGAGACTGTAGGGTAAGGGGATTAGTTGTTTGGTCTTGGAGGTGAGTAATACAGACATGTTCCTCTGCATTTGAGAATGCCTATTCTCGAACATATCTATACCTAAGAATATTTATTTACTAACTTATTTATTTAATTTTTATTTTAGGGAAGAGTTTACAGGATGTTCAGGGTCTTGCTACTAGATCAGACTTGTAGTGGTCTGCCTGTTTACAGCCTCCCAAGAGAGGGGATTACTGGCAAATGCCACCACGCCCAGTCTCAATTGCCATCTCAGCACAAGATGGGGGCAGGGCCGGCACAGCAGGCCTGGGGATCAAACTCCTGGCCCCTGTGCCTGTTTGCAGGTGCTTTAATCCGCTGAGCTATTTGGCGGTCTGTATGTCTATGAATTTAATGCATGGCTTCTAATCTGCATACTAAGTATGAAAAGCATTGCTTTTTGCAGGTATTTCTAAAAATTACACAAATTGTGTCAATCAAGAACTGCAAATCTAACTTTCAATTTTTTGCTCAACATTATGATTTTGAGCCATATACATGTAGCTGTATGTAGGTGCGATTCATCCCTTTCTGATTGTTATGTGGTATTTCATGGCACGCACATGCCACATTTAACTTCCCCAGTCTCACAGTGATACAATGCCAGTTACCCCAAAGTGTCCCCACAAACAACTTTGCAATGTGAACTTTTCATCCAACTTCTTGTACACTTTTGGGAAGTTTTTCTGTAGTAGGTCTTCAGAGGTGTAGGTATAGGTAGAGGCACACACCTACTTAACTACTGCCAAATGGATCCTAGAATGTACTAATATACACTTCCATCTATATGAATGAAAGGTCCTGTTTTCCTAATACTCAGAGTTATTTTTTCCTAATTTTTGCCAATTTAAAGGGTAAATGTAGTATCTCCTTGTTAATTTAACTACAGTTCTCTGCTCACCATTAAAGCTAAGGATCTTCTACATTGCCATTCATGATTCTCTTTTTATTATTTACTCTTTTAAAACCAGTCTCTTTTTCACTATCTTCTATCAAGCTTTTTTTTCCCTATTGAGCCATAGAAAAAGCTGTTTTCAATTAAATGAATGACCTATATTGGGGATTCTAAAATTCAGCTGTATTGTATTGAATTCAAATTTTATGCAGCCCTCTGTACAGCTCTTTTCTCCACTGTGGCTACCGTTTATCAGTCTCCATTAATGATTTTCACCTTAAGATCAAGTCTAACTGTTGGGAAGCACCAAGGGCCCAGTCTTTAGCTTTTCCTCTACTTGTTTTATCCTGGTGATCTCAACCAGTCTCGTGACTTCAATGGCTCCTGTATCAGGGTAACTTCCAGCACCACCATCATGGCTAACAAATAGTCCTGCATATTCTAGGCATTATCACTCAGCCCTTTACACTTGCTGAATCCTTACAATGCCAGCTTACTACAATGTAAGTTCTATGAGAGTAGACTCCTTACCTGTCTATAGATAGTACCTAAGACATGGAAGGTGTTTAAAAATTGATCATCAAAAAGGTGATGATGTCAAATAGGAATGCAGACAAATTGGTTTAAAACTATCTATGATTAAAATAGATGGACTATAAATAGTTGCACAGTTTTCAATAATAAAATTTAGTATGGAGATAGGTGTTAAAATTTACCTATGAACACATTAAAATAGTTGCAGTTTTCAATAATAAAATTTAGTATGGAGGTAGGTGTTAAAATTTACCTATGAACACATTATTTTACTTCACAGGCACTGAGTGCTTATACTTGGCTCCATACTATTAGATTCAGTGTATAAATATCTATAAAATATATTCTTATATACTTAGATAAATCATAATAACTGCTTATAATAAATCATAATGACTTGCTTCATTTGGCTTTGATGAATGATAAAGTAATGTTTTAAATAATACATAAATAACTCCTTTAAACTATAGTTTTTGTTTCTCATCACTTGAAATTGTTTAAGTTAGATATCAGTTAATCGCGTGATGGAAACTGTATGATTTATCATAACGTGTAACTGGTCTGAATGAATAAAATCCATCTGCTTCATTAGATACAATTATATATGTACTATTATATGAAAGGTTGGTGAGTTTTTAGCTCTTTTCAAAAGCAATACTGTACCTCATCTAAAATTTTTATGGTGAGCATTCATAGGAGAAAGTTTACACTTGTAAAATATATACACAAATATTAAAAGAAAGCTATTTAATGAGTAATCAACTATATCTATTTCAAATTAACATATTTTAAATTTAACAAACACTTCACAAAGCTCAAATGGTGATATAGCCACTTAGAGAATTCATTTCATTTTAGGGCTTATATTTTAGAGATTTCATTCATATCTATTTTGAAACAAGTATTCCTAAAGTATATTTAACATCTTCTGCACTGTGTTAGAAGGGACTGAAATAACATTGACAGGTTTTTATAAACCAAATGCTAGAGCAGGTGTGGATACAAAGCTAAAATATTTCAATTCAGTACCGTGTAATTATATTAAAACCAGAAAAATTATTTGTGTGACTATGGTGGGGTGGGGGGAGAGTAGGCAGTGGGGTGAAGTGAATTAAATCAAGCTAAGGAGATAATCGGAATATTTATAAAATTTATAAATTGACTATATTCTAATTTTAAGGATCAATACTTTTACTTTAGAAATGTTAATGTAAAATAGTTATGATTTTCACTGTACTTTTTATTTTGAATATTAAACCAACCCAATATAATAGGACTCAATTTATAAAAGCTTAGAAAATATGACAAATTCTGTAGGCACCAATAAGATAGGGAATCTTTAATTCTAGTCATAACTTTGCCTTGGTTAAATTATTTGACCACTTTCTCAAATGGCAAAAATGTACATACTACTTTTTCTCATAAGAAATGAGTCTTGTTGGAGTTAGAAACTTCTGAATGCTTTAGAAGATTTTGTTTTGTTTTGTTTTCTGATGTGTCTACACATAGAACAAGTTGCACAATTACGTGTGTTTAGAAGTTATAATAAGATTTCTTTCAAGGCTAAAAAACACAAGTAAAGAACTTAGGCCAGAACGAAATAGGGACTGTTAATGAAATAAGCAGAATATTCATTGAAAACTGGTATAAGATGAAAAAACCCCAAAAGACTGTGTTATTAATAAAACAATGAATAAATGGAAGATAGAAGAGGTTTGCTGTATAATTTCAGAAATTTTCAAATATAGCCACACAACTATACAGACATCAGTCTTCTTGAAGAGATCCCTGTTTCATGATCAGTGTTCACAGAGACGCCCGAGCACAGCACTGTGTGTGCAATCTGTGAAAAGCTGGGAAATGCCCCTTCAGCCCTGTAAAATACTGATTTTTTTTTGCATTGTTTCTTCCTGTGCTTGGATGGCAGCAAAACAGGTGAAGGACAAGACATTCTTCAGAAGAGTGTTTTCATGCTACAAGGTAATTGAGTTAATTGCATTCTAAAACAAATTCTACTACACAATTAAATAATATAAAAAGAAGATTTTAGGGCCAGTGAGATAGCTCAGCAGTCTAAAGCGCCTGCTTAGGCAAGTGTATGCAAGCACAGGGACTGAGGTTCCATGCCCAGGACCACATGCTGCACCAGCCCCGCCCCCAGGGTGGGCTGAGCTGGCCACAAAACAAAACAAAAACTAAATTTTAAAACAATTGAACACTGAAGAGATCCTGAAGTAAGACTTACAGACATGTTTAAAAAATTAGCTATATTGGGGACGGGGAGATGGCTCAGTAGAATAAGCGCTTCCCTGGCAAGCTCAAGGGCCTGAGTTCAAGTCCCAGTTCCACAAAAAAAAAAAAAATTAGCTATATAGATATTTATTGCATCACTTTAACAAGAACAAAAACCACAACTGTCTAAGAATAGGGTAAGATTAAATACATTATTCTTCACTCAAAGAACAGAATGCTATGAATGCTTTTGACATGGACAGATTTCAGGATAGAGAAAATGAGGGCTAGAGATTATAAAAGTATAATATTATTTTTATAAAATGATATATCCAGTATATAATAAATATACAAATGTATATCATCTATTTTTCATTAACAGTGTCACTAACACTCATGCTGTTGTCCCATAAGCATGAACATCTGTAAGTGTATGAGCAGTAGGTCTGTTCCATGCCCAGAAAAGGCCATACATGGAAAGTGTCTATGTGTATAGGCAGAAGTGCATCCCTGTGGGCATCAGAGAATAAAGTCGCTTTATCAACGCTTAGCTAGAGATGCCCTGAGGATATACTGAACTTAGTGAAGAAGAGGTATATAACAGAAAAGACAGAACACCTACAGTATTCATCCCTGATCAAGCCTGCTGTCAATCACATGGCACATGTCTAATGGTTAAACAAATTGGTGACTGATATCTGAATGAACAAATGAAAAAGATTTACACTGGTAGGAGGGTGACTGTGGTCACATCAGGCCACAGATAAAGAATAGGATAAAGAATGAAAGGGGTAAATCTGTCTGAGACAGTATTTATCTTTAGATAGTAAGGCAGAGTCTGTAAAAATTAAAAAATTTAGACCTAAAGTTTACAAGGTCATGAAGGGTATGGTGCACCCAAAGAAAGGTAGCAAAAGTGCAAAGCTCTAGGCTTCAAAGGAGAAAAACTATGTTGGAGGTGAAGAATGAGAAGAGAAGTTTGCAATGGCTCAGGTGAATAATGACTAGAGAATAAACCAGACTCACAACTATCTCAGAGCAGAGAAAGGAATCCTAAAAGAGGGAAATTGTACCAAGGAATGAATATCTATGATCATTACCAAAAAAATTCCTCTAAGATTCAAACATTCATAAAATGGAGATAATATGTAAAAGGAGATCATTTTTACATGAAAGCTTGATGTTCAGAGCAAGTGAAAAAGCCAGGAGAAAAAGATAATCTTTAAAGACTCTAGTGGCGAAAGGCCAAATGGCTTCTACAGGAGACTCTTTAATAGACCCAATATTTTAAACTTGGTCCTAAAAAGAATGGCAAGGGTTCTAGTTGTACCATCTGGCTTGCCCCTTGTCTGGAGACCCTGGACTAGGAAAGCTACATTTCTGTGTTTTCTGTTCTTGGGCACAGAATCAGTTTGCAGTGTCCCAGTATCAAGCTAGTCTCTTTGGGCTGTCTGATTGAGTATAAGGATCACCGCAAATCTTCTTGGTTTTCTGGGCATAAATTTAATATTTTCCCCCAATTATTAGAAGTCAGGGTGACCTTATTCTGACTGGAGCCCAGGGTTCAAGTGGAACCATAAAGACTGATGAAGCTGCCACTGTGAGATCCCTCTGAAAACTGTACCTTGCAGGTAAGGTCATACTGGAATTCTGTCTAGACTTCTCCATGTGCATTGATACTAGGTTATTCTGAATTAATCAGTCATTCCCTTCAGCAAGCTGTTCTAAAAGAGGGCATACAACTGCTGCAACTAACCAAGAGTATCTGGAAGATAAACTAGTGGAGATAAATGGATCTTCTGCTACAAGAATTTCAATTTGTTTTGTTTTGTGAATAAACTTGTTTTAAGGAAATTCTAATACTTTTATCCTAAATACAATCATTTAGTTTGCTATAAAACTGCATTTTAGTATTCTATGGTCCTTTAGGCATTACAGTGCTATATTTATTCTTGTTTATTTTGCTTTAAGATAGGTATCAAAATCCACTTTATTACCATTTTATAAATTAAGTTAGTCAAAGAAATTAGTAACTTGACCAAAAGGCAAGTAAAATATATTAAGAAGTCCAGAAAGCAGAAGTAGTTGGTTCCTGGATCAAGATTTCTTTTTACTAAAGCACACCACTCATTTTGATGTTTTTCACTTTCCTAGAAATGTCACTCATCCAGCAGTGCAGAGCTTACGTGGGCTGCAGCACAGGTGAGCTCAAAGACAATGCGCTCTCACACACGTGACAGCACAGCATACTGTACGGTTCCGTTTGTGTGAAATATCGAGGAGAAGCAAATCTTTGGAGAAGAAAGTATTATCAATAATTTGTTGGGGAGGTGCAGGGGTGAAGGTTATTAAAAAGAAACAGAATTTCATTTTGGGGTAATAGAAAGCTCTAATGTTAGATCACGGCAGTGGTCACACAATGCTGTAAATATCCTAAAACCCATTGAGCTGCATACTTAAAATGGGTCAGTTTTCTAACATAGAAATTATATTTTAACAATTTTTTTTAAAAATTCAATTACAATATCAAAACATTACATCCAAAATAATTTCCTTAAACACTTGCATATTATTTATCATACCAAAAAGCTTACTTTTTTTTCCACTTGGAATAAATGTGAAAGTTTGTCAAATAAATTGAAGGAAAGCTATTAATGCTAAAATGATTTCCCTGAACTAGTCCTGTAATATTTGTGACTGCTGACAAAAAGTAAAGGACACTTTATTCTACCAGGTGGAAGGAAAATCACTTAAGTAGACTGATTTGTGGGTCAGAATGACCTCTGAGAGGAGTATGATCAATTGAGATAAATTGTACATTTTGAAAGTAAGATTAGCACAAACTAAACATAAAATTACAAAACTTATGTAGATCAATCTCTTAAAAGGGAGCTAAGAATTTAGTTATCAAAGTTATATTTTATATGTTTATTTTCCTATGAAAAAATTAAATCTCAGCAGTAAGATTAGGCTCCTATTTACAGCTTGTTATTTGTTCTGACACCACTATTAAATTATATGAGCATTGATTTCAAAGATAAGGAGAAAATATAAGATAAATACAGTTTAAAAGGGTTTTTGCTGCTGCTGTTGTTTTGTTTTGTTTTCTTGCAGTACTGGGGACTGAACCCAGGACCTTCGCGCTGAGACAAGTCTTACTTCAAGTTTCTCAGGCTGAGCTCAAAGATGCAATCCTCTTCCCTCAGCTGCCCGAAATGCTAAGTTAATAGTTTTTATTCTGGAAAAGTAATGATCATAAAAACCATAAAGTTGAATCAAAGCTTAAATAATTCAATAGTCATTTAAAAGAAAAAAGTAATAAAATATTTTTAAATAAACATTTATTTAACTCTGGAAACAAGAAAATGGCATCAGAGCTGGAAGAGGCTTCTGAGGTCTGCGTCCACCCGCTGGTTAGCTGGGAGCCGACACACACCGAGGACAGACGGCACACCAGGGCACCTGACGAATGTGGGGCAGAATCTCCTGGCTCTTGGCTGACAGTGCTTTTCATTAACACAGTGATAGAGAATACAGGGCAGGAAGGGCCAGAAGATCCCACGGACACGATCGCAGCTGCCCGTCCATCCAGCCCTTGTCTATTACTTATCACTGTGGAGTTCATCAAAGGCACTCTTCCTGGACCATTGTAAACACATTGCAAAATGAATGAGAAAGAAAGGCTATTTTGGTGCAATTTAATCAAGGTACCGGAAAGATATCTGTGTATGATGCAAGAGGTACATTTATGAGTATTTTTCTAAATGTTCTGGCAATTCCCATACTGACGCGGGAATGAATAAAACTACTATTGATTAAAAAAGAACAACTGGGCATTTGAATGTCAGGCATCTAGGAAGCAGGATTTGTCCTTACTAGCCAAGTGCGACTTTAATAAACTTAGGCTTACCAGAGCCGGCCAAATAGTTCAGCAGATTAAAGAGCCTGCAAGCAGATGCTAGGGGCTGGAGGTTTGATCCCTGGGCCTGCCGTGCTGGCCCCACCCCCTGGGCACACTGAGATGGCAATTGAGACTGGGGGGGGGCGTGCCTGTACTCCCAGCTCTTGGGAGGCTGTAAACAGGCAGATCACTATGAGTCCGATCTAGTAGTGAGACCT
>NDGN011445553.1:0-16113 GCA_002564285.1 Tympanoctomys barrerae
GTGCTCGAGGCCCTCTTTTAGGAATGGGGAAATACAGCAAAAACATGAAACTCCACCTTCTTGTTTGCACAGGGGAGAGATTGCATGAAATGAACAAGCAAAGCAACTGATACAGCAGATGGTGATAATTGCTATGGAGACAGAGAGGGAGGGGGAAGGGAGGGGCGGGCGGAAGTCTTCCCTGAGCAGAGAGGGAAGAAGCAAGGGAAGGAGCCAGCCAATCACACACCGAGAAAGGGTCCCCCTGCAGGCCGAGAGCAAGTGCAAAGGCCCCACGGTAGGGCCATACTTGTAGGAAGTGCTCAAGGGAACAGGAAGGGGGTCACCAGGAAGATCTCTGACACACAAGTTGGAGAAGGAGGAGGAGGCCTGAGACAAGGTAGAGCAGGGGGGGGAAGAGGCTCTGTCCTCCCAGCTCTTTGCAGAGTCCTGAGAAGGGCTTGGTCTTGGTGGGGATTTCTCCCTGGGGACCAGCAGGCCCTGAGTCTGAAGGCCTGGTCTGGTTTTGTGGTCATTCTGAGCTCCAAATCTGGTTGAGAAGGCGGGATTTGCACCCCAAGTTCTTCCCACGTGGATAGGCACAGGAGTCAAGCTCCTTCCGTGTTAGTAGCAGCGAAGTGTCAGAAATTCTAGTTGTGCTTGCCACTGGCTGATTTCTTGGGCTTAAATCTCCCCACCTCAGGGTCTTCCACCTGCTCAAAACAGAGGCTCACAGCTAAACCTCAGAACATGCTCTTACATCTCTTGCGTGTCATGAGGCTCCTCCGGCACCATTCTGGATGACCCCACTTCCTCCAAGGAGACTGCAGCTTCCGTCCGGGCTGAGGTTCTCACCTGAGGTCCTGTAAATACTGAGGGGAAGACCCTCCTGTCCTGTCACACCATGCTTGTCTCTTCTGTAACACAAGGGAATTGGTGTGGGGGCTTGCCAGCCCTTCCGGCTGGACATCTGTGACAGTGAAAGAAGAGAGGTGAGCTAGGGAACCTAACGTACTTCATGGTCGGTCAGGTGTATACATGCATTTTGAAGCTGTTGCTGGATGCTTTATCTGCTTGGAATATCACCTCCCTCTTTGTGCCCCTCAAGGGAGTAACTGTGCCAGAGCCTCCGTGCGGCCTCGTTTTCTGGCTGGAGAGTCTTTAGCCCATGGAGGTGGACAGAGCCAACCCACGCCTCCCCTCTTTTCTCCTTCTCCGTGGCTTCCTTTCTGAAGCAGCACCAGATGAGTCTTGCTCAGGTTGTCCTGTGTTTCGAGCACTACATGCATGAGTCTGACAGCCTTCTCTGCAGCCAGCTGGGCAATTGGCTACAGCGTGAGCTCCCTCCCTAGCCTGGGCTGGGAGGAAAATTAAGCCCTGTGCTCCCTGCACCACTCAGACCCCACCACACCAAGCTCACAGCGGCTCACACCTGCCAGCGACATGATCCTGACCCTTGGTGAGGCCAAGCATTGTTTTGTCCCAGTGACCTTCTTGGCTTAGGTAGTAAGTGTGGTGTTAGGATTTAGACTTGCTTTTCCTTGTAGTTGTGGTTGTCACACGGCATCTCGGTTACTTTTCTCTCATTGCTGAGACAAAATACCTGACACTTAAAATTTCTTTTTTCTCTTTTTTTGTGGAACTGGGGGTTGAACTCAGGCCCTTGTGCTTGCCAGGGGAGCGCTTATTCTACTGAGCCATCTCCCCGGCTCGACACTTAAAATTAAGGAAGGAAAGGTTTCTTTAGCTCGCAGTTAGTGGAGGTTTCAGTCTGTAATTAGCTGTCTCGGAGGCAGGGTGGTGTGGCAGAGGGTAGCAGTCCATGGATGCAGAAGACAGCGGAAGCAGCGAGGGAGAGGGTAAGGCTGTTTTTCTCCTTATACTGTAAGCAGGCTAGTATCTCCTGGGGTACGTGTAGCACTCACACCATCTTTTGCCTTCCTTTTGTACAGGATAAGGATAGGCGAGGCTCTTGGGCCCCTGCCGAGTCATTGTTAACCTTCCAAATGCCTCAAGTTGATCCAAAGTATCAACCATCACGTGGCTCCTGATCCAAAGCCTACAAAATCTGGAATGAACTTTATTTGCTCACATCAGGGTTGTTCCAAGTGGCAGGTGTGTTAGGACAGCCACCCAGCTCTGCAGCTGTCGCCTAGCCATGTAGGGCCTCCACTGCCAGGGCGGGATGGCTTACATGAGCTGTCAGGGGGTCCTCTGGATGCTTAGTCCAGAACAAGAGGATAGTGATGGTGTGTGTGTGTGTGTGTGTGTGTGTGTGCGCGCGCGCGTATGTATGTGTACACGCCCACATGTAGATGCCTGAATAAAGACTGGTAAGAAACACTTAGAACACATCTGCATCATTTAGTCGGTGGCTTTTCATTCATTTTTGTGGTCCTGGGTAAAGACACCCCTTCATGAAGAGGTACCCCACTGCCTGGACTCTTTGTCCTGGTCCTGCCACTTGTGTAGCCTCAACTGTGACTCTTTACTTTCTATGTTGTTACACAGTTCTCTGAAAGTTTCTCACCTTGAGATCAGAGGCTACATATTAATCATCTTAATTTTCCCAGCATTAGGGAGACGGCCGAGCATACTAGGAATTTAATCAATATTTGTTGAATGAACGCCATGGTAGGCAGCTGCTTTCTGCATGCGCCAGCCTCTGACCAACTTGATCCAGTCTAGTAAGATTTTAGTTGATCACTGAGGCTGGCTTGCAGCCTTGGGTGGTAGCTCAGTGGCAAAGTACTTGCTTGGCATGCATGAGGCCCTGGGTTCAATTCCCAGGACTCCAAGGGACAAACAACAACAACAACAACAAGAAGGAAGTATTGAAGGTATTGAGCAGACCAACAGGCTAGAAGCATGACTTGGACTCCTGGGCAGGGTGAGTGCGTAGGTAGGCAGTGTTAGGCTTCTCAGTGGCAAGGCAGAGAGGCAGAAATAGAGGAAGGGGGAGGGGTGAGTCCTTATTCCCTCTGAAGATGCAGACAGGATCTAAGGCAGGGAGGTGGGGAATCCTCTGACCTGAGACAAAAAGGCTGAGATTGTATGGGCTTCTGCTAGGGACAGAGCTTGTGGGGCAGCTTCAGTGACACACAGGAGCTGACTGGGGTCTCCCTTGTATGTGCAGGAAAGGTACCCAGGACTGGTGTGGGCAAAAAGGAGGAAGTGGTTGTTGAAAAGATAAGCTTTTTTGGGGGATTCAGATATGTTGAATCAGGGCCGTGATACTTTGGCAGTTTGTACTCAGGCTGGAACCTATCAGGCAGGACGGGAATGACTTCGATCAGGACCTCAGGGGACAGAAGGTAGGTCTGAGGGTGGAGGGGTCCTCCCTGGAGCTAGGTAGCCCGCATGTGGAGCCAGCTCATGTCACTTCTTGTAGGACACTGGAGCATCAGGGCAGGCCCGCTGCCCCTGCCTGGGCCTGAAAGGTCCATTTCCTGGCAGGAGTAATACAGAAATATATAAAGAAACTTCCACTCCGTGGTCTCGCCCCACCCATCCTCCATCCGGCAGACTCACTGACCCCCTTGCCAGCGCCATGTGCAGTCCTGCGCCTGAGCCCCGCCCAGCCTGTCTGTACATTTGTAGCGGCAGCGTTGCTACAGCTGAACAGACGTTTACACAAAGAGATCAGTGGCTCTGTTATCAACACTAGGGATACTGCCTGGCATATAGCAGATGCTCAGTTGGGATTCCTGAATTGCTAGATTAATATGCAGGTTAATCTGTTGTCCCATTTAATAAACCAGGACACAGCCCAGGAAAACTGACTTGGGAAGGCTGGTTCGGCACCCCCACTAGTGAGGCCAGATGGCACCCATCTGAAGCTAGGACTGTGGGATTTCACAGACTGGCAAATTTCTATACTAAAAATACCAAAAGTATTGGGGGAAAGGAGTGAAAAGTTGCCAGCTTCTAATTTCCCAAATAGGAAGATGGAGAAAGATATCACCAACAGTGGGTCCTTCACGGAGGGCATCTTGGACATTTTGGCCGTGTGAAGGGTGGCTTGAAGTGTAAAGATTGGCTGTGTTGGGATTTGTAGAAAAGCCATACAATGTTCTCAGGTTTCTTTTTTTTTGGCTGAACCAGGGATTGAACTGAGGCCCTTGCGCTTGCCAGGGAAGCGCTTATTCTACTGAGCCATCTCCCCAGCCCAGTTTTCTTTCTTATTTAAAAAAAAAATCTTTTATTTATTTATTTATTTGGTACAGGGTCTCCCTGTGCAACTTGGTCAGACTCATAGTGCTCCTCCTGTCTCAGCCTCCTCAGCGCTGGGATGACAGGTGTCCGCCACCACCCCTGGCTTCGGGGCGGCACCACATGTCTGAGGTTCTGGGATGGGCATAGTATGCAGTAATGGGTATTGAACCCGGGTCCTTGGGCTTGCCAGGCCTTGGGCTTGCCAGGCAGGCACTTAGACTGCCAAGCTATCTCCCCAGCCCCCACGTTTCTTAAATTTGTTTAGGATACAGTGTGATGTTTTGGTTCATGTCTAGTCTGAGTGCTGATTTACGTTTGTCTCAATGTCCTCTTCTCAATTGTGAATTCTATACTGTTCCACAGTATTGGAGCAGCACCACTTGCTCCCCCCATGTGGCTGTTATTCAAGTCAACTAACCAGTTTCCCTACTCACCCCTACCTACCCGAATCGTCTCCCCAACTTCTGGTGACCACTCCTCTATTTACTATATCTGTGAGCTCAGCTTATTAAGATTCTACATGTGAATGAAATCACACAGCATTTTTCTAGGTGTCTGGCTAATTTAACATTTGGTCTCTAGCTCCACCCTCCTTGTCCCAAATGAGGAGCGATTCCATTCCTTTTATGGCTGAATAACATTCCACTGTGGTTGTATGCCAGGTTTTCTTTATCCACTAATCTGCCAGTAGCCACCTCCCATAAATTCCACATCTTAACTCTTGGGAGTAGGGTAGAGCTAGCAAGAGAACCCTGGTACCTCTTTTTTAAAAAATTATTTTTAAAAATTTGATACAGGGTCTCACTACACAGCTTGGACTTGTATGGATCCTCCTGACTCAGCCTCCCTAGTGCTGGGATTACAGATGTGTGCCACTATGCCCACTCGCTCCTGGTTTCAGTGGCTGGCTTGGCAAGGCCTGGGGTTCCAGGGCCAGCAGGGCATGTGGTGCCAGGGATTGAACTCAGGTCCTTGCATTTGCCAGGCAGGTGCTAAGACTGCCAAGCTATCTCCCCAGACCCCTGATTCCGCTTTGATGTGCTGATTCCATTTCTTCTTGGCATATATGCGGTGGTGGGCTGGTGGTTGGTCACAAGGTAGATCAGTGTTTTAGTTTTGCTGTTGCTTTTTTGGTACCAGGTATCGAACTCAGGACATTGAGCTTGCCAGGCAGACGCTTATGCCGCTGAGCTATATCCCCGGCCGTAATGTTTTAGTTTTTAAGGAACCTCCGTACTGTTTTTCATAGTCACTATACTAATTCACATCCCACCCACAGTGTATAAACGCCTCCCTTTCTCCGCATCCTCACCAGCATTCACCTCTTGCCTACAGCCATCTAACTGAAATGTGAAGGTGTTTAATTGTGCTTTTGAGGGTCCAGGGAGCTAGTTCAGTAGAATAAGCACTTGCCTGGCAAGTGCAGGGTCCTGAGTTCATTTCCCGGTACTGAAAAAAAAAAAAAAAAAAGGGAAATTATTTTGTACTATTGTTACAAAAAAAAAAAAAACTGTGCTTTTGATTTGAGAATGTTCACTGATCAATAAAAATAGTGGTGGTTCAGATGTGCATTTGGGAGTCTCTCCCAGAGGAATTGGCCCTCAAATTCTTGCCTAGTTCTCTTTTTAGTTCTCTGTAGTTCTTCTCTTTCTTGCCTCTTAAATATGGACACACACACACACACATAGACCCCAACACACATTTCAGAGTTTCAAACAGAAGTAGGCACAGTACACATCAGAGTAAGATCACACGCGGTGAAGAAAGGCAGCCTCTTCTCATCCAAGGACTGCACCCGCAACTCCATGGAGAAATGGGCGAGGAAGGAGGGATGGTTGTGCAAGCGGGGAGGATCTCTCCCCTTCCCACCGGCCTCTTTTATTACGTTTATTCAGAGTAAAAAAGAATAATTTTAAGCTCTCAGTATTAGTTTATGACTCCTATTAATCATATGTTAATAACCTTCCCAATTATTAAATTATAGAACACACATCCCCTCAGCCAAACAGAATAATTATTTACTAAAATGAATTAACATATAGAAAAACCTCCTTTCTATGGAGGCTGAAACTTGGCATAATGAGTTTATCAGGCTTAAAGAAGCGCAGACAGGCTTTTTTGGGGGTGAAATAAATACACTGATTACAGCGAAGCTTATCCACGCTGGCATCGTGCCATTTGCTGTTTCTTTAATAAACACAGCTCGAGCTGTTTATCTGTTCAATAGAATTTATTGAGGCTGCGCTTTGCAATTAAGAGCCGAGGGAGGGGGGCATGCTCTCACCGGCCTCCCCCTTCGGGTCCTTAAAGTCGCTCACTTTGGGTCTTTGTATTTTAATAGGCCTGCCAACTGGAGTTCAGTAGCGCACGGATCTGATCCGCGCTGACAATATACTTGTCACTCAGAAGTGCGGCTCTAGGACACCAGCCCGTGTGGGGTTGTGGGGAGGGAGCTAGTGGAGGCGAAACAATTATGCAAATGCAGAATTTAAACTCTCTGGAGCCCCTGCCTCAACCTGGTGAGAGGATGGAGGTCGCCTTCTGCCTCGCCTCTCTCTCTAGGGACAGCCAGCTCTTTTGCCACATATCTTCTGGGAAGGATCCCTAAGTTATTTAAACATCCTCAGAATGGCTCTCTGGACACATTTGGGAAACAAGATTTATGGGTAATTATGCCTTGAAACCGTTGTTTTTCATGGTATGCAGGAAGCTGCTTAGTGTCCCCAATTTCTTTGTCTGGGGAGTCAGGAATTGCACAAGTTAGCCCAAGGACATTCCGATCATTCTTTCGTCCATGCCCTCCACAACCATGCTGGCATGTATATTTCAAAATTGATGACAGTAGATGTTTAAATGTGCTTATTTTCCCCAAAATCATAAATATGTGAGGTTATGATGTTAATTAGCTTGATTAGCTCATTCCACAATGTACGCATGTATCAAAACATGACACAGTACTCCATAACTACATACAATAATTATTTGTCAGTTAAAATATAATGAAAATGAAAACCAAACACCCTTCTACGGTGCAAACTGGAAGTGTAGGGAACTGAAAAAGCTTAGGGAACTCTAAAAGCAAGTGCTTTTTCCTTTAAATATACGCATGAACACCTACTGTGTGTCAGGCACAGGGTAGGGACTGGGTGGGGACGTGAGAGAGATGATTAAGCTCTCACCAGAACAGAGCTTGTCTTGGGGCATTGGTGGGAAGGAGAGTGGCGGTGCCTTCCGACATCACTGAGAGCCTAGAGTTTGGCTTTACAACCTTAGATAAGTCCCTGTGCCCAGGTGTAGGATGGACCTCGTGACCCACTATTTAGACATAGATCCAAGAAGGGACAGAGGTCACTTCTTATAAGGGGACAGAAAGGTGTGCTTCCCACCTTGATTGATCTAATGAGGCAAAGCCCCCCCCACACACCATAGGAGACACCCTGCAGAGAAACCTGCCCCCCCCGGGGGGGTGCCTAGATGGCCTCTCCCAGTAGCCACAGGCACGAGCTGGAAGCAGGTCCCCCTACCTAGCCTTCAGGGCACCTATCCCAGTCAGAACCTTGACTGTAGCCTCTGAGACTAAAGTCAGCTGATCCAGCCAGCTGCTGCTGGTTCTTGATCCACAGAAACTGAGATAGCGAATGGTGTTTTAAGCACTGAGTCTGGGGACAGTTTTTGGCTCAGTTCAGGCTAAGGACACCACAGAAGAGGTAGCTCAACAGCGAGCAATTACTCATGGTTCTGGAGGCTGAAAAGCCTAAGATCAGGGTGCCAGCAGCTTGGGTGTCTGGTGAGGCCCCCCTCCTGGCCTGTACACAGTAAGCATCTCACCACGGCTTCTAAAGAGGGACCCGCAGAGAACCCTGGACTCTGACTCTTATGAGGACGATGATTCCATCTTGGGCGCTCTACCCTTATGGCCTCATCTAAATCAATCACCTCCTGAGGGCCCCTAATGTCCACCTGGGGCTGAGGGCTTCAGCAGGTGAATGCTGAGAGGACACAAACGTACAATGATGTGCTTTGCAATGATGGATAATGCTACAGTGGTAAGGTGGGGGGGGGAGCCATAAATTAGTACAGAAAGGGGGAAAGATCAGCTGCCGCGAGACATTCACGAAGGCTGAATTGTGATCGATGGAAAGAATTAGAGCCCCAGGGCCCAAGCGATCCTACGTTTCTCTGGTCCTACAGCCAGATGAAGCATCCGTGCACTTTGCATGGCCCTTGCAAGGGGAATCCAGCCTTGGGTAGAACGTTCTTGGTGTCGGGAACTTACATCTTGTCACTCCAAGCATCTTTGGAAGGAAAAATATTTGCTGCTGGGCTGGAATGCACATTGCTGTGGTTTTGTCTTCCTGGTCTTCTTCTTCCCTGAGGTCACTGTGCCTTTCTGGGTCACCGGGTCTCTGCTGCAAGGGACTTTCTAGCCTTCCCACGTGGCCCTGGCTCCCCAGGTGGCTCTGGCTCCCCAGGTGGCTTTCTTCCCCAGACGCTGGGCTCCGCCTGTTTACGTGGTGCTTTGGGCCTTTGTGGCTCAGCTGCCTGCCCCATGCTCCTCCCCTGTCCACCAGGGCCCTCTCCAGTCCCTGCTTGTTCCTGGCGTCCTGGAGTTCTTGTAACTTTAGTTGTAAATTCTGCTGTGGGTGGCTGACAGTCCCTAGTGCACCCTGCCGGATGTCTCCCTCACACGGCAAGCTCCGCTGCTGGCAGAAAGCGGCCACCACGTGCCAGCTGGGCATTTTCATCTCCAGGCTAGATGAGGCACACTGCCTTGGCCGGCACCCCTCCCCTGAGACTGCCTTCCCCCCTCCTGCACGGACTGATTATCGCCTCCGTAGAGGGCTCCCTGGAGGGTGGCTCCTGTCTCAGCAGCTGCTGGCTGGACTGTTCTGTGAGGACCCTGCCAGCCCTGGAGCTCAGCGTGCTGCCTTCCTGCCTTCCTGCTGGTCTAGCTGTGACATCCACTCACGTGCTGGGTCTGCGCCCTTCGCGGTCATCATGTCCTTTCCTCTCTCATTGGAGGGATCAGAGTCTCCCGTGCCTGCTGGGAATCTCAGGCTGGAGCTCCGGGGAGCCCAGGATCCTTCTCTTTTTTTCACTATCCTCACCAAATCTGTCTGCCAAGTCTTTCTCCCCAGGGCTTCTCTCATCAGCCCCTTCTTTTTGTTGTCCCTGAGGCATAGGTCCATGTCAGCCCACAATGCACTATGAACATCCATGTCCCCAAAACAGTTTATGACACAGAATGGTGCTGGGCACTGGGAGTGTAGATGTAGGAACACCGACCTAGCCTCTGTCCTCACGGACCTCGCCATCAGCTAGTGCGTGTAGGTATTTATGGAGCACTGCCATGTCGCTTGCTTTGGTTGACTTGGGATTTTGATAACGGGAAATTACTTCATTTTCAACTTAGTTGCATTGACAGGCCAGTTTTTCAGAAACTTCTTGACACATGCTTTGGTAACTAGCAGCAGTAAGTATAAAGTCTGGGAAAATCAGGCACACTTTATTTTCTACCCCGAAGACCTATGATTCTGAGAGATTTGGGGGTGCGCACCTTGTCTGCTGACCTAAACTGACTACAGAAGCTCCAGAACGACGTCTCAGGGAAGGCCAGAATGCCGGAGCTGCCCCATGGCTCGCCGCTACTCCTTTGGGTTCTGTGAATTCCCCCATCCTGGCCATCTTCCCACCCCCTGTTACTGGCCCGCTTTAAGCATCAGCTGAGGTCACCGGGACTTTGGTGATGGGGGTGTCCTTGCTACTGTGAAAGAAGCTAAGACAAGGAGGTAGCTAAGGAGAGGTCTCTATCCGGACAGCTGCCTGCAGATCGCAGGGAAAGACTCCAGCCCGAGGAAGGAGGAAGGCGGCTGGGAATGAACTGTGACAACTGCAGGCTGAGAGAGGCTGTGCGCCTGCTAAGGAGGCTAAGTTAGATAACAAACCAGGGCTGAGAATGTGCTAACTGTCATCTTTTCCACTAGCTTATTGAAGTCCTGGCCTAGTTTGGGAGGCTCTTGTTATTGGATGGGTTAGCTGGCGATGGGGTTGGGCTCGGGCAGAAAGAGGCAGCTGATGAGAAGGAACCAGAGGCCTCAGAGAGCATTTAAATCAGTCTGGTGCAACCAGAAAACTTCCACAAACACGAACAGCAGGTGCGAGGATGGAAGTGGGTCAAAGCTCAGGCTGAAGCAGGTGGGAGTTAGGGAGGTAGGAGAGTCCCTAGGCAGTTGCCAGGAATTTTTCTGGATTCTCAGCAGCTTCTTTGCTTAACTGTCTTCTGGGATCTCAGACGCAGAGTGCGCTGAAACTAGGTCAAGGGGTGAAGAGTATTTCTCGTGCAAAGCAAAAAATCCAGGTGTCTTTAAAAAAAATCCCCGGGTGGGCATTAGGGGCCCTTGGGAGAGCAACTGCAGGACTGTGGGACAGTGAAGCCCACTGGGACAGACCCAGAGGACACGCAAGCTCCTCCCAGGGGACTGTCTGGATCCACCTGGGAGTCTTACTGCTCCTCCCTTCCTGCCCAGACTGTTCAAGGCCCTGCCCACCCACCTCTTTCAGAGCCCCTTGCCTGGCAGCTGCAGTAGTTAGGGATGACGACAGTCTGTCCAGACGGCCCAGCAGTTCTCTGTGTCTGCAGCTCTAGGTTAAGCGTTCTTTATACATTAGTCCTCAGAGCAGCCATGAGAGGTAGATGTTGTTCTTATGCCACAGGAAGGAAGGGCAAGGCTCGCCCAGATGGATCAGCTTTGACAGAGCCTTACAAGTGCAAATCGTCAGGACTGGTATTAAGCCAGCTCTTGCTGGCTCCAAACTCCTACGTGCTGCTCATGACCCAAGGTGTCCTATTTACTGTGGCTGAGTAGTGCATGGCCCAAGATTTAGTGCTGTAAGACGCACACTGATGAGGCTCATAGAGTCCATGGGTCATAAACAGGCAGAGCACTACCACGGTGACCTGTGTCTGCTCCATAATATGTAGCTAGACCCTTCCCAAAGTCTTGGAGGACTCCAGAGTCAGGCAGCATCTATTCTTTTGGGTGCTACTTGTCAAAGAAGTCACAAAGGCCTCTCAGAACCAAATGGAAGTAAATGTACCCCACTTTGAAGCAGGAGAGGACCAAGGCTTTGAAAGAGGTCTGACCAAAAATTTACTATGGCTGGCTACATTGGGTAATGCAATGCCTACATGAAGGAAACTGGAAGAACACAGCACTGGAATGAATGGTGAGCTCGGGAGGGTCCACTTTGTCCTCCTCCTCTGTGTAACTCCCACAGAGCCACACGTGGAAACACACAGTGCTTGAGGTGGATAAATACAGGCTGGCGAGTCAGCCCACCTTGACAGGTGCAGCACTACCCTTTCAGTTTCCCATTCACTTTGTTTTTAACCTCTGCAGAGGAAGTGTTTCATGTCATGGGAAGGTGGTTTTGCTCCCAGGTTTGCATCTTTGCGGAGAGCCAACAGGTGCTGTTTCCTAATGAACATCTGCTTCGTGTCTTGCACGAGAGCGCGGGATGGTGCTGTGTCTCCAAGCGTGTCTTCAAGCTGAATCAGAGCTGGCGAGTCTTAGGGCAGGACCACCCTGTGTTCTGTCCAGCTGTGGGCAAAGCTTGGTGTTTTACATTTTTTCTCAGGTTTTTATGGACAGTGCGTGGAAGTTAAGAGGATTTTGAGGCTGTACTCTTGAGGCTTAATGTGGGATAAGTTTATACTGCAATCATATAGGGAGAATGTAAATAAGACCTGGACAGTCATCTTTGTCCCATACATATACTTCATATCTCCCTCCTTCCCTTCTTCCCTTCCTTTCTTCCTTTTTTCTTTCCTCCCTCCTTGCTCCTTCCCTCCTTCCCTTCCTTCCCTCTTTCCTTTTTTCCTTCCTTTATTCCTCCCTCCCTTTCTTCCTTCCTTCTTTCCCTCCTTTCTTTCTCTCCTCATTTTTTACACAATGTATTTTGGCTTTGTTTGCAGCTTAGTCTTCTCCCAACTGAGCGAAAGGTCTGTGAACAATCCCAGCTCTGGCCTCCCCTCCTGCTCCCTGGGCTGCTGCTGTCCAAGTCTGTGGAACACACTTCGAGCTGGCAGCCTGGCTCCAGGGCAAGAGCATGCATCGAGCACCAGCAGACCTGGGCTGCAGAGCGCTGTCTCCTCTCCGAGCCTCATTTTGCTTTCTTCCCCACTGAGGGAGACACGTGTCAGATGTGCAGACAGCGCCGCCTTCCTCCCCACTAAGGGCTGCTATGTGGATGAAGGGCGGCCCTGGAGAGGAGGGCTTGTGCGGGCTGCCCTCAGCTGTAGAGCGCTGTGGTCACCCCTCCATGTCAGGGCTCTGACCTGCACAGTGAGGTGGAGGGTGAAGGCAAGGAGTGAATAAACCTGCACCTTGCTGCACATGCTCAGTGGCCCTGGGACCTGGGATTAGGGTCACGACGGGGGAAGATGCGTGAGAGGATGCATGAGAGGGGCCTGTCCCTCCATCGGGCAGCACCCCTCCGCACCCACACAGCAGCACCTAGCTCCAGTTGCTAGCGGGTTGCTCTGCACTTCTGCAGGCCCCTCCTGGTCTTCCACTGTCCAGCAGCATTCTGGAGGTAGAGACCAGCAGGTCAGCAATTTCAGAAGCCAGACAGCAACCACACATGGCACCCTGGAGGAACTCTGACGGCCGCCCCTTTGCAAACTGCACAGTCCTCTTTCAACACCAGCAAGATATTGCCGTGGGAAGGCCAAGAGAGGCAAGAAACAAAGTTTCCATTTTTTTGTTTTTTGTTTTTTTAGTGAAAACTTCAACAATATTTATATGTTGTCAACAAATTCATATTCTCAAAATCACAGTGTAAGGGCTAAAGTCCATTCCCAGCTGAATTCCCAGAGGAAGTCGCCAACAGATTGGGGTGGGGGTGGGGGTCACATGGATGAAATGTCACCTTACACCTGAGCTGCAGTAGTGGCTCTATGTGACTGGCATCAGAGTTGTGATGGAGGTTGGGGGGGGAGGGGCGGTGAAGCGGACAGGTTGTAGCTGAGTGGGTGGGATTCAAGTCCAGCTCAGACTCGGAAGGGAGGGAAGGGACTGCAGCCCCAGCAGCTTTGTGTCTGCGTGGGCAGAGGACAGCTGAGAGCTGGGGATGAGGGAGCAGGCAGGCTGTGGCCCGGGGCTGCCGCGGAGCTCACTGGGATGAAAGTCCTGCAAAGGCGTAAAGGGCAGACAAAGCGCAGGCGCGCAGGGTTTACCTGCTCCATCTGCACAGGGATGACAAACGTCAGGTACAGCTCAGCATGCAGACCCTGCAGGGATCACTGGTCACCCCACTTAGCTCCAGGATGGAATACTGTCTCACCAAAGTAACTCCCTGCTGAGCTGGGGGCACGGCACTGGTGGGCAGGGTGGAGATCACAGGGGCAGGAGGGGGCGCGAAAGCCAGGCCACACCCTGGACCAGCTGACTGCATCTTGTGCGCACGCAGAGTCCGAGGCCTGGCAGATGGAGCAGGTAAACCCTGCGCGCCTGCGCTTTAAGTTCTTCCAGGGTCACATTTAGCAAGCCATGAGGTGGGACAGTGCTGGGAAATCGGAGGTTCTCTTTATACAAGGTAAAGTAAAATTGAAAACTCTCAATCACACAGTATATTCATAAAAAATTAAAATATTTGTGGGCTAAAAAAACCCAACAATACTCAAACCTAAAACAAAAACACCAAAAAGCCCCAAACACTCCTTGGTCGGACTTCCAAAGCCTGCTTGCACAAATGCACACAGACACAAGGGAGTTTTTACAAAATCAACATGGTTCATATTTGCAAATGAGTGACTGGCTTCCTACGTGTTCCTTTGCCTACTCTGCAGAACACGCTTCATGACAATGGTGGCAATTTCAAGAGTGATTGCTTATTTTGTGAATTTGCCATGATGCATCTTACCAATCTCCACCTAGGACCCCGAGATGATGCTTTATTCTGAATAGAATCAGCAGCACAATGAATGCCCCTACAGCTACCTGCCTCGGCGTGTATTCCCAAAAGTGTAGCACATTTAGTTTAGCTTTTTTTAAAAAAAGGTTTTGAAAAGCTTAAAAATGATTCCTCCCCAAATTTGTAACTTACGTAAGGGCAGCAGCATGTGAAGATGCTAATAAATTGGCAGCACAGTGTTTGCAGTGAGACTCACAATGTGAAGGTCCTACAGACCCCAGGAGAGGGTGTTACGGTTCCCATTATATGGAGGAGGAAATTGAGAATCAGGTGGCCAAAGTCACAGTCACAGTCTTGCTCATGCAGCCAGGACGTGGCGGTGCTGGGCTTGAATCCCAGCTCAGAAGGGCACCAAAGACTCTGCCTCTCCCCGCCAGATTCTACTGTAGCTCCAGAGACGCCTAATTGTATTCCCCTCGCCACGGTTAATGTTCCTGTTCCCTTTTAGCTGCTGTTTCCATGGGCTGAAGAGGCTCCTAGTGACTAAGAACTGCGTTTGATTAATTAGATTTGTTGTTGCCAAGTAATTAATTTGGTTCCTTGCCCCCTCCTCTTGGTTAAAAAACCCACAACGAAATCATTTTAACGGCGGGAATAATTGTAGAAAATGTGGTGTTAACTTGAACAAACTACAGATATTTCAGATTTTTCAAAAATTTTCTCCCAAACTGCCAATATGCAAAGAGCAGAGGGAATGGGCCTCAGAAGACCTCAGGGGAAGGCAGCCTCTTGGCCGCTTCTGCACGTGGCCATGGTTAGTCTATGAGAAACTAGCTCAGGATTTGAGGCACCATGATGGGAGCCGGTGGCTATAGCCCATCGGAGTCACTGCCCTGCCTTTTTCTGCCCCCTTCCTTGCAGGCTGCCTCAGCAATGTGGGTGAAACATCAGCCCAGCCAAGCTTACGTCGGGGTCTCGGGGAGCTCCTGGCGGCTGTCTCTGTCCTCCCCAGCCTACGGCCTGGGCTCTGGGTGCAGGGGCAGCTTCCACTGAAGAGCTTTCTGCCTTTCTGTGCTTGTGCAAGCCCACAGGCATGAAGCTGGGCTCGGCTGTCTCCTTTCCCCCCTCCTTGGGCTTGCACACCTCTCAGTGGCCTCTGAGGGAGAATTCAGGGAGACACACGGCCCTCAGTGATTCAAGAAACAGAACTGCATCCTTCTGCTCTGGAGTGGCAGCCTCGGTGCAGAGGTCTGAGCCGAGAATGAGAATCCTGAAGGCATTTCTGAGGACCTCTCTCCTACCATATTGCTACTAAGTGTGGTCGACGGCCCATGTGAGCCTGCAATCTGCCTTCAGTCTGCGGTAAGAAGAAACTGAGGTGAAGCACTACAAAACTTAGACTGTCGTGACTGAGTCATTTTATGTCTAGGGAAGCTTGTAATAAAACTTGGGGAGGGACTTCTAATGTATACATATTTTTGAACTTTCTTGCTAGCTTTCCCGTTGTACACTATTCTACTTTTTCTTTTGCACTCTGCTTCATAGCAGTCACTGCCAGATTGAGAACAAAGTATAGGCCTTGGCCACATGCAGGTAGTTTGAGAAACACTGCTCTGAGGTATGGCTTTGTTCCTCAGAAGTGTGGTCAGTCAGATTTCAGTATTTATTTTTTAAATAAAAAAAATTTGTATTTACTTAGAAGCATTCAGAATGTCAACAAAACAGTTGCAACTTTTCTTTTTCAATTATAGAGTGGTATTCCATTAACAGCAACAATTATTTCATATAAGCTGCACCGGAGACAACTAAAGACGAAAAACTACCATCGCCATATACAACTAATTTGTGCTGTGCACCTATAAGAACCTGCTTTAAATTCCCATGCCAATTTCCAACCCGCATACTGTACCAGGCAAGGTTAGTGGCTATTGGAAATACCTTCAGGACAGGGCTATCTAAAGACACATTCAGTAGTGTGTTAACTATACCAAAAAAAAAAAAAAA
>NDGN011445564.1:0-22394 GCA_002564285.1 Tympanoctomys barrerae
AAAAAAAAAAAAAAAAAAAAAAAATTAAACAAAGAAGGGACCAGTCCTGGCAGTGAGTACCATGATCCTGCCATCCCTGGAGTCTGCCGACAATGATGCCTACCAATCCCAAGCCCTGTCTGTATGACGTCACTGTGGATGGCCTAACCTGAGGCCAGCCCTGCTCCTAGCTACCATGCCTGAGCACTGCATCCAACAGGATGTGCATGCATTTTCATTTGAATAGTCCCATGACATAGAGATTTCTACTAGTCCCATTCTTCAGAGGCTCAGAAAGGACAAGCACTTGGCAGAAGTTTCACAGCTGATCAGCAGCAAGCTGCAGCTTAGACCAGTTCTGTCTCCAGAACATTTTTCTACTGTTTTCCAGAATGGTAAGACTTTGAGGTAAATGTTTGCCAGTAGGGAAAGACAGGGCCAGGCTAGCCCTCTACCCTCACTGGGACAGTGTCCAGCTATACGGACAGGGATTCTCTGCTGAGGCTCCTGTTCATGTCCATAGCTGAACTTCAGGGTGTCCACAAAAATCCCTTGGAAAACTGTACAGGAGTGTGTGTGTGTGTGTGTGTGTGTGTGTGTTCTGCAGTGATTGTGCCACTTCAACAATTCTTAAGGGGCTGATCACAACTTCAGAAACTTCTTTTTTTCTTGTATTGTTTTAGGGAGGGATCTACATGGTTTTCAGGGTCTCACTACTAGATTGGACTAGTAGTGATCCTGCCTCCCAAGAGCTGGGATTACAGGCATACTCCAGCATGCCCAGTCTAGAAATTTCTGACATTGTGAAGTAAGGGAAGATCATTGTACCACCTTCTCTGTTCCTTGTCTGATCTTTTCTGAAACTTTCCTGACTACTGTTGTCTGCTATTTTGCTAATCCATTGAGACTCCAGTCCTGGCCGGTTGAGTGACAATGTGAGGTAAATGGACTATAGGGGGTCCCTCTGGCTCTTGCTATGCAGGTATGTCTGGTTGCCACTTTCCTTCTGACATATGCTCAGTGGGCTCTGAGCCATCTCTGGTTGGAGACATTGGGCATAGAGCCTGAAGTGGCTTTCTGTAGCCTTCAAAAGCTATTTGATCATGGGGTAGGAAAGTCCTTTTTTTTTCTGGTGCTGGCAGGTCTGTTTGTTAGCAGATGAGAAGTCCCTCCTTCTCTCTACTGGGCTCTAAGTGGGAAGTTCGTGTTGAACCAATGGGTGTTCATCATGTACTTCAGGTAGGTCTTGAATTTGAGGGTCCACACAGTGATGAGGCTAACGCTACCCTGCTAAGCAAATGCAGGATGGGAGGAGGAAGAAGAAACAATAGGCGTTGGGCTTTCTGATCCACTTTTTTGGACTAGAAGTTAAGGATGAATTGTCACATGGGGCCGCTTCTGTCTGACTGAAGGGTACAGAGACGAGAACACAGTTCCTAAGATATAAGTAGCTTCCTTCTGAATAGAGCCCAAGCTAGCAATGAAACGCTCAGAATTACAGACAATTACAAGCACTTGGGAACAAGTTGTTGTGGTCCCAGTTAAGAAGAGCCTTCACTAAAACCTGGATATTCACTCCCCAGATCCCTTTTCCAGAACTATCCAGAAACCCATAAAACCATCATCAATTTTTCCATTTGTTTCTGGTTGAGGAAAATTTTTTCTAATGTCTAGGACTCAAAGTTTTTTTCCCTCATTTTTTCTTGCTTTCCTGCCCCCACCCCAAACTGAAAAGACCTTTCTTTTAATGGCTTAAGGCCACTTTTTGAAAAATACCAGAAGTGTATTTTATTCTCTTGCTCCACTTGTCCGTATTTAGAATGGGATGACAGCCCAGTTCTGAGCAGCATCTGGCCAGTAATTTGTAGATCTACCTCATAGTCCTCTGGTGGACTACAGCAGTAGGGGTATTGGTTTGCTTAATGCTGAGAATTGATTTTTTTCCTTGAGCTGCCTTAAATCCCTGTTAACCAAGCATCTGGAGGTAAATTAATAGGAAATGAATCCTAAACTGTGGCTAGAAAATGACTTGAGTTCTTGTTCTGCAAGCCCTGTGTCCTGGGCTTCTTCACTAGCTAGAGGTAAGCAGGAAAAGATCCTGGGGAACAACCCAGTCTTAGAAGAATCCCTTCCTTCAATTGTAAGTTTGAAATTTTATAAAAAGTACGATACAGTCATTGCTGACATGAGTGACTCTGGAAGATATTATGCCATGTGGTGTAAACCAATCACAGGAAAACAAAATTTACATTTTCTTCTTTATTTGGGGGAACGTAAGATAGTGGAACTAACAGAAGAAGAGGACAGAGCAGTGGTGCCCTGGCATATGTGGACGGTGGGAAGATGTTGGTCAGGGGTTACAAACTTCCAGTGAAATCAGAGGAAGACATTCAAGAGCTTTAGAAGATAATGATGCATTTTATGCTTGAAAATTCTTGAAGGAACAGTTCTGAAGTGTTCTCACCACCAAAAAATTAAATATGTGAGGTAATGGACAATTTTCTTAGATTGATGTAAATCAGTATGGAATGTATACATAAATCAAAACATCACATTGTAGAATATATACATAATTTATATTCATCAATTACATCTTAATAAAGCTCAAATATATATAGTTCAGGTCAAGAACTTCCACCCCCCATTCTTGCCTCTTTAAAGCACAGTGAATCAGAGCTAAAGAAGAGGTTGCTAACTGAAAACTGGATGGAGTTGCAGGTTCTCATGGTAAGGTAGCTTGAAACTGTCAAAACCTTACCATGGAGCCCTAAATCAGTGCTTCCATCATCCACAAGTGACCTTGAACAGGTCACTTACCCATGGTGCCTCCATTTTCCTACCTATACCTAGTACATAGCCTGGCTAGAGCCCAATGGGCCCAGGGAAAACCTAAATAGGGGCTAACAGTGACTATTGCTACTGCTGTGAATGCCTCACTCCTCATGCTGTGGGGGAGCAGAGCCTGAGTGAGGAAGCCTTCAGGGGTGCCATATACCCCACCTCCTTATTTCTCTGCCAAAATTTCTCCCTTCCCAATAAAACCGTTTCTCCTCGTTTTAAAGGTCTCAGAGGAAGGAGGATCAACTGAATCCTCAGCGTCCTGATGGGTAACAATCCTGCCAGTCAAGAGTTTTCCTTGGAAGTAAATTTACCTCACTTCTGGAAATTAAAACCATTTCTCTGAAGCTGCACTGAGACAGAGAAGTGCTTGTCTTCTTAAAATAACTCACCTGTTCTTAAATGCTCCATTAAACCTTGTTTCTGGCTTTTCTTTTCTCAGAAGGAATCGGTGTCATTAAACTTTTCTGTGGGGCTCATTTCTATTACCAACTTGAATTGCTCTGGTTTTCCATGCATCACTCTTAAAAACCAAAGCCATGATTTAGATGAGTAAATCAACACAATTTCTGACTATGTGTCAGGCAAGTGACAGATGAAAAGATGCAGCCACTGTCCATTCCACTCATGTTTAATATTGGACCCAGATTGTTCCCAAGGTCACAACCAGACACTAGGCTTTCCTACACCCTAAGGTAGGGATGCAACTTGGCCTTCTTCCATGTCATGACTTTCTCCTACGCAATGCTATTTCTGGATCTTATCATCTTTTTGAGCCTGTCCAAGGTCCTTGACTCATAACTACATTGGATGTCTGTTTAAATGCCATGAGCAAAGTAACCTTCTTGGGAGAGGACATTTGATTCTGCTCACATCAAAGACACTGTTAGACACATTTTTTGAGTCCTGTCTAACAATGTGCAGTGTCTGGGACAGTTAGGATGGGGTTGTGCCTGTGACAGCCTCCTTCGGGAGCTTCTTCTCTGCCATAATCCCAGAGGGCCACAGCTGCAAAGCATATCTGGATGTTCCTTCCCTCCTGTGCCCACATGCAAATGTGGTTCTCAGAACTCTTTACCAAGTGTTATTTTATCTGAGAGCTGGAAACACTGGAGATGTATTTGAGAGCCTCAGAAAGGGAAAATTTGAAGTACTTAGAGCCTGGATGCCATTCTGATGAGCTCTTTGGAGAGATACAGAGGGGGAAAGTAGGACATTGTGAAATCAAACCAATAATTATGGTGTCTTATAAATTCAATGTGGTTGTGAATTATTGATTTGAGTCCCACTTTCTTCTGGGCATCTCTCTGTGAGTAGTATTCTTAAGAGAGAATTATGTAGCTACTTGCTAAATATCTGTAAGTTGGATTTATTTCCAGCAATCCCTCATGTGTCTCTCCACCTGCTCAGCTGTCGTTCCTCCTAGCTTAATGTCATTTCTGGGTCTCTGTGATGTTGCAGGGGTGCCTGAGCCTGCTTTAGTCTCAGGGCACATCTTGTGCAGTGTCAAAACCCACATTAAGTCCACTTCCCACTATTGCTCTTTTCTTATTGTTCATATGTGCAGCTCTGTCCTCCCAATTATTCACTACTGAAGGTGACCAAGATGCTGCTCTTCTTTATCAGCCCTTTGTACATTGTAGAAGGAGCTTTAGGCCAGTGAGAACCCCTCAACCCTGCCAATTTCCAGAATCATCTGGGGAATTTCACAAAAAATCTAACACATCAAAATCTCTGGTAGTAAAAACACAAGAATCTGTCTTTAACGAACGATTATGTGTAATGACAGGCATAGGTTGAAATTTGCCCCCCAAATATAAGAGGATTTGTGTTGAGTTGTATTCGTGGTACTTAGGTGGCAGAGCTGCTGAGACTTGGGGCTTGATCCCAAGATGCAGAAAGCTGTCCTTCCCAAGAGGTACTCTTCAGGCTTATGCTATTGAGTCCTTGAAAATATCTGGCTGCTGTAGCACTGTACACATTGAGATACTGGCTCTTTTGTTCTCTAGAGATACTTATGTGTTTATTTTGTATCTTGCATATCAACTACTTTCAAACTAAATACCATTCATTGCTCTTAGTGGTTACTGAATTTCGTACTAAGATATACATGGCTGGACTGGGGAGATAGCTCGGTGGCCTAAGTGCCTACTTGGCAAGTGCAAGGTCCTGTGTTCCATCCTCAGTATTGCATGCCATGCTGGCCCCAGAGCCAGGTGTGGTGGTGCATGCCTGTAATCCCAGCACTAGGGAGGCTAAGACAGGAAGGCCACTGCAAGTCTGAACTGCAGAGTGAGCCCCTATATCAGTAAAAATACAAAAATAAAATAATAATTTTAGAAAACATATACAAGTCTTTCCTTTGCAACTGTCATTTCCCAACCCTCTTACTTAGAAAGAAGATTCTTCCTTCGCCAATAATTCTATTTGGGTTAGTGAATAATAATGGTTTTATTCATGACATGCTTGGGCATTCTTGATAAGTACAACCCCAATCACAACTGTTGTCATGTACCTTATACTTTTCTAGACAGGGTATATTTATGTCAGTTTTGTGTCTGTTCATTTATTCATTCATGCTCTGGGCTGCAGGATCTGACCTGACCTGAAGACACCTATGGCCCACTTTAATAAAGTACTGTCTGCAACCATTCTAATCTACGGCTTGGACTGTCCCATCAGGCACTGATCTTGATTCTTACACATTCTTGAATACATCCAGATGTGTTCAAGTTCACATGACTATTTTTTCTTCTGAAGGCATTGGATGTGACTTCCTATATAATATCTACCTGTTTTATTCTTAATTCACAGGATGATGTGGCATCAGTATCAATAGCACTCCTTATTAAGAGGGTAATACATCTAAGGCAATGCATTGGATAGGTTCTGGAGATCCAAAGATTAATAAAAACAAATTCTTGTCCTAGATAAGGCCATATTCTGATGGGAGAGATAAAGAACCATTTATCAAAAAGCCATTTACAGGGCTGGAAAACAGATGCCAAGAATGAAATGAACAGCCCCTTGCTAAACTCTGCTAGCCTTTAGAGGAAGGTTAGACCCTCAGGTGCAGCTGTGAAACTTCACTGGGCGCTCATTGTAACATAGGGCTTGGTGTACAGTAGAGGCCTAATACATGATTCCCAGTGATTAAACAAATAAGTGGATGATGGTAAAATATGAACTGAGCCTGGAAATATGGGTAGGGCTAACTCAGAGAACACACACACACACACACACACACATACATGCACACACGTGCATGTGTACACACACACACACACACACACAGAATCTACCAAAGAAGCATATATCTGCTTCACAGAGAATAAAATAAGTAAGAAGTTAGGAACTTACACCCTCTTGTTAAGCTTAGTATTTGTATTGTTGGTGGCATCATTTATGAGTAATAACTAAATTAATAGCACTTACTAGATATTGTTTGTTTTCAGCATATAGATTAGTATAAATTCATAAATGCAAATATAACAGGAAGACACTGGAAATGTCTATTCAATAAGCCATATAAGTAACTACTTGATTTATTTTGCTGTTTAATAATTTATATCCCACATCCTTTCAAAACATATTTGATGTCAAACCAAACCCAACATAAGAAGCAAGATATGAAGGGGTGGTGAGGAATGGAGCAGAAGTTAAAAAAAAAAAAAAGAAAAAACCTGGAAGAAACTATAGTAATTGAATATTTTTGTAGATTGAACTGGAAAGAAATCCCAGGGGTTAATTAAAACTAAGAAATAAGCCAGGGAGATAGTTCAGTGGCATAAAAACCACCTGGCAAGTGCAAGGCCCTAAGTTCGATCCTGGTACAAAAGAAAAAAACTAGGAAATTAGTACACTGGGGGGAGAATTACCAAATCTTTCTCTCAGCCCCAATTTTTTTTCTTTTCTTTTGTGAAGGGTCTTAGTACACAGCTTGGACTCATGGTGATCCTCCTGTTTCCATCTCCCCAGTACTGGGGTTACAGGCGTGAACCATCATGCCCGGTCTGGATGGCCGGCTCAGTGCACCCAGAGGCGGGGCAGCAGGGCATGTGGTGCCAGGGATCAACCCCCCTCCCTGTGCTTGCTTAAGCAGGTGCTTAGTCTGCTAAGCTATCTCGACAGCCTTTTAGTCCCAATTTCTGAAGGAGATTGTATCATGGGTCCTATTTCAAGCCCCACATTCTGCATTAATTACTGCTATTCTTACTTTTACTAGTGAGATTCTTACCACCACTGAGATACTTGAGATTTTATGTGGTAGGCACTGTGTGAAATACTATATACAGACTGGAAAAACTTTAATGTTTTTTTAGGGCATGGTGTAACATGGCTTCAATCCCAATATTGATGGAGGCTGAGGCAGGAGGATTACAAGTTCAAGTTCCACCCGGACCACTTAGTGGCACCTTGTCTCAAAATTTAAAAAGTGCTGTGGAAACTCAGTGGCAGAGGATCTCTGGGTTCATACTCCAGCTTGTCTAATAATAATAATAATTATTATAAAGCTACCCCAAGAGTTGGCCCCATTACCTCACCCCTCAGATCTGCACACAGCCTCCTTTTTTATGCCATGTTTCCCAAGACAGCTGGATGATTTCCACAAGCAGGCCTAGGAGTGAAATGCAGAATGTGGTGAGCACACTGGACCTCTTGCCAGGAGCCTCCCGAGGCAGATAAGGAGAACTTGCTGCAGAGACAGGCTTTATCTGGATGCAGGGTCAGGCAGGCACTTGGGGCAAGGCTCCACTGCAGCCATACAGGGAGCCTGAGAAGGACGAGGCAGCAAGACTGAGAAGAAGGAAGCCCCATCTGGGCACTGGGCACACTGGTGTCCTGTACCCACCGATGTTATTTAGAAGCTTCCCTGTGAAGGGGAAGCCAAAGCACTGGATGTGGGGTCCCATGGTCAGACTTAGCTCTTCCATGGTTGGCTGTGCACTTTTTCTTTCGCTTCAGTGTTTTCATCTGTTCTTGTGGTGAGAAAAGAGCCTCACCATCTACTGCAGGTGTCCACAAAGTATTGAAACAGGAGGTGCAATGTATTGTTTGGCCCCATTTTGAAATCTTCTGTGTTCTTATTTCTACAAAGGTCCTAAGAAGCACTACAACTCCACATTGTCAGGCTTTGGACTATGTTAGTTACTTTTCTCTCATTGTTGAGAAAAAAATATACCCAAAGTTAAAGGAGAAAAGGTTTATTTAGTTCACAACTTGTAGAGGTTTCTTCACAACATGGAGGTAAGATCCCAAGGGCTTCTGGGCCTGTAAACTGGCTCCAATCTGGGAACTGGGTGAGGGGCTAATTCCTGTTACTCTGAGATGTGATTCTCTGTTACTCTGATTTGAAGTAGGATTCTGTGAGTCCATGGATGGTAGTTTTGGCAGAAGCATTACATGCAGTGAAGGCAAATCCATATCCAGAGTACAGGTCTATGCCAGTGAGCAGTCCCTTCCATGATAGAAGTGGTCCAATATAATCAACCTACCACCACATCACAGGTTGATCACCCTGGGGAATGGTGCCATATCAGGGACACAGTGTTGGTCTCTGCTGCTGGCATATTGAGCATACAGCAGTGGCTGTAGCCAGATCAGCCTTGGTGAAATGGAGTCCATATTGCTGAGCCCATGCATAACCTCTACCCCTCCCACCATGGCCACTCTGTTCATGGGCCCATTCATCTATAACAGGGATGGCTGAAGAAGAAGATTGGCTACTATTAACATAGCAAGTCATTTTATCTGCTGGATTTTTTTTTAAGGTATTTAGTATAGGGTCTCACTACACAATTCAGACTTGTAGTGATCTTCCTGTTTCAGCCTCCCCAGCTCTGGGATTACAGGCATGCATCACCACACTGGTCTTGATGGCCAGCTCAGTGTGCCTGGGGCAGGATCAGCATGGCATGCAATGCCAGGGATTGAACCCTGGTCCCTGCATTTGCCTAAGCAGGTGTTTAGTCTCCTGAGTTATCTCGCCAGCCCTATTTTCTTCATCACGAAAGTCAGGTTTCTAGGTTTGCTTACATTTTCCTTAATGCACATTATGACCTCCATGTACCCTTCAGCATGTCCCAAAGCTTGGTGGCTGGCTGCTCTGAGCCATGCCTCTTTTTTCATGTCATCATTGAGCACTACCCACCCTACAGAAGAAAGAGGAGAGATGGAAATAATATTTATTATTGCATAAACATTCTTACAAAAGCAAGGGTGATCTTCGCAGAAGAGCCCACTAGGGCCATATTGCCTCCTTGAACCCCCATCATTTTCCCTTGCCCCTCTTAGTTCATCCACAGGCATCTGTGGTTTTCAGATAGCTGTGATCAGAACAGATACATTATCTGCTTCTTCCGGTTTTATTTATTTAACATAGCCACAAATATTTCCTGATTTTCTTCATCCCTTCATGATTATCTCTCCTACTTGTAAACAATTCCACAGGGTAAAACATTATATTGAAAATCATAATTTTTTGACTGCTGGCTTCTTAGGTTTATTTAATAAATAATGACTTAATGAAAATCTTCCATTTATAGCCTTTCTTCACTTATTATGATTTAACAGGAAAAAGTGTTTATATTTGCTTTTTTCTAAAAACTCGGCAACATTTTCCAATTTTCCTACAAGCTGAATATTTATCCATCATCCAGACCCATCTTGGTTTTATCTTGCTTTATTCTCATGGGATATTCTCGTCAGTGAGGAAAGGATTTAGATACTGTTTCTAATCATGAATTTTCCCATTAACAAATGTCTTTCAGCACAGTTTCTTGTTCTCCGAAAAGGCCAGAAGAGTTACGTAGATTCCTTGCTAACACTTGCCCCATTGTAGCCCTCACTGCAGAACTAATCTTGTCCAAAGGAAGAATGGGGGTTCTATCAAACAGAGCACAGGCTCTGTGTGTAGCCCCATCCATCATCAGCTAAGGAGCATACAGGGGTTCTTTCACCTAGAGCCTTCTAAACTAGGGCCCAGCTAGGAACTGACAACCATTCTACATCTCTGAAGCAGAACGCATTTCATAGAGTGGTTACACAGATGGTGGAAACGCTGAGAGTCTGAGGTGGGCAGAGGGGCAATCAAGGGTCTGGCAGTGATGGGAAATCACTAGCATCCCAAGGTCGAAGGATAGACCCAGAGTCACCCGGCAGAAGTTGGGCCCAAACCTGTCATTGAGGGAATGAAGGAGGTGATGCAGCTTTAGAGACACCACTGGAGGCAGCCAGAAAAGAGGAAATCTGTGTGGAGGCTGGAGGAGTAGCTCCATGGTAGAGCTCCTGCCTAGGTCCTCTTCAGGATCAGTCAAGGGATAAATAATCCATATCAGTCATACACATTTGTGTTCACAAAGGCAAACAGCCCTGTGTATTAATTGGCTTTTCATCACCAGGGCAAAATATCAAAGAAGAAAGTGTTTATTTTGGCTCACAGTTTCAGAGGTTACTGTCCACTGATGAGTCCACTACTTTTAGGCCTGCGACGCGGCTGAGACATCGTGGTAGGAGGGCCTTGCAGAGGAAAGCCGCTCACCTCATGGCAGCCGGGAATCAGATGGAGAGGGAAAGAGACAGGGAGGAAGCAGCCAGGAAGAAGATAACATGCCCAAGGTTACAGCCCCATGATCCGCTCCCTTCCACCCTAGGCCCCACATCCTGCTTCTTTCGCCACACCAGTAATGCCGTCAACTATGATCGCATCAGTGGAGTGTTGCAGATTGAGTAGACACCTTGTGATTCCAACATTTTCTGAAAGCCACCCCTCTGAACATAAGGGCCTTTTGGGGACACTGTAGATATAAAACACAACATTCTGTTCATAATTTGAGCCAAAAAATGACTTATTAGAGAATTTTAGTAGGCCATTTTAGTAGGCCACAGAGTCTCTGGAGGACAGAGTCAGACTTGGGAGCCACATTCCCAGGAGTGGCCTGCGTGTGGCCCCATGGGTCAGGTGGGTAGGCAGTTCCTACAGAGCCAGGCCCAGTATTCACCCCGCAGGCCCAACACAGGATACCATGTCTTTCCATACATGCCCCAAGAAGCTGATGTCTTATGTTAGCTGATGTGACATGGTGCCACACATCACCATCTTCAGAAATGTGCATTAACCCCTTTCTAGCCCACTTCTGGCTTTCACTGGCTTGAAGTTTTTGAGGTTATCTGGCTCTGAGGCCAGTGTGTGCTGTTGAAGAGGTCACAAAAGAGACTTATGGCTTCTACTTTAGGGAATAGAAGACATTGTGTCAAATTTGGGTGTATGAGTTGACAGGTGTTTACCACATGCATATGGCCACATGTGTGGTGGATGCTCAACATTTGTGTGCTGCCTTCAGCCACCTCCGTCAAGTGATGGTTCCATTGGCAGGTGGTCCTGTGTCAGGTGAGGGCTGATTAGGAAAATCTGCGTCTCCTGGCCATATAGTTGCTCTATCTTTTGCAGGCATCACGGCAGACGGCATGGATTATCACCCAACTTTAGAGTTAGAGAGGAACTCAGAAATAAGCCAGCCTCCTTCCCACCCAACCCTATAGACTTCCAAGTCCTCAGACAGCTCCACTTGTTAGGAAGATTCTCTTTTTCTAACTGTGGTTGATATATATTTCTGCAAGGATATTATTTTTCCATAAATTCAAAATTAGATAAATAACTACTACGAGAATGTGTTTGGTGCCTTCCTGTCATCTCAGTCTTCTGGAAGACTGAAGTAAGTTCAAGCCAATCCTTGTAACATTTAGTGAGATCCTGTCTCAGAATTAAAGAACAATTAAAAGGCCTGGAGATATAGCTCAATGCAAAAGCCCTGAGTTCAGTCTCCAAACTAAAACCCAGAAACAATGAACCAGAGGGTAAAATCAACCTTATTAAGGGCAAGTGTTAAAAGGATACAGCCAGGCCCATCCTTGGAGAAGAAACTGAAAAAAAAAAAAAAAAAACAAAAAACTCTTGCCTTATAGCTAAGCTCTTAGAACAGCCTAGATATCTGTCAACAGTTCAATAAATGAAGAAAATTGTGTATTCGTTGGAATATTGTTCAGCAAAAAGGAATAAAGTCACATCATTTGCAAGAAAATGGAGGGAACTTCAGGGCACCTTGCAAAGCAAAATAACCCAATAAGAAAGTTAGACATATCATGGTTTCTCTCTTATGAAGAGACATAAAATCAGATGAAAATAAAATAAAGAAGAGATGGTCAAAAATAAGAAATCGGCATCTTGGAAATGAGGAAAGAGATCAGGGACAAATGATCAAGGCATATCACGTCCTGTGCCCGTGTCACTTCTCCAAATCAAACATCCTCCTTCTGTACAGCAAACAGACATTAATAAAATGAAGACTCTCCTCTGAGATGGTGTTCTGGTAGGACAAGGCTGAGTTCATGTCGCAGTCACCATTAACAGTGTTTCTCTTCGTGCCTCTCACTGGATGGGGTTCTAGAGATAAAGATATGAATAAGACATGGTTCTTGCTCAGAGAAAACCCAAAGCTTGGTAAGAAAGGAAAACCTATAAATAGATAATAGGGGTATAGTTAAGGAACAACTGGGGTGAGGGAAAAGTGGAAAGAAAGAAGAAGGAAGGGAAAAAGAAATATATATGTATATACACAAGATGGCTTGGATAATTGTACTGCTGATTTCTGCTGGTCTATTGAAAGGAGTAGTTAGCGTTTCAATTTTTTTCTCTTCCTTTTTTTTTTTTTTTTTTTTTGGTTAGGTCTCCCCAGCTGCGAATGTGACACCTGCTCCCTTTACTCACCCTGCTGCTGCAGTGCAGGAGCAGCCCGAGACTGAGCTTGCTGTTGGCCCTGGGCTTTCATAGGTTCTGCAACCCTGAATTCCACTGACTGTGGGTTGAAGATGTGTTTTACAAATTGCATCTGTACTTAACATGCACAGGCTTCTTTCGTGGTATTATTCCCTAAACAGTAAGCATAACAAGTAACCACACACATTAAACTGTATTAGGTACTATGTCTCCTACAGAGGATTTAATGCGTATGAGAGAAGATGCAAGAGCTCCACACAAATACTCCACCATTCTATTCAAGGTTCTTGGCCAACTGTGGACTTAGTATCTGCAAGGATCCTTGGCCTATTTATTCCCTGGAATAAATAGTCAACCAGTGTGGCTGGGTACGAATAAAGCCTTATCAACAAAAACAAGCAGTGGGTGTAAATTGCTCAAGAAAACACCAGTCTTGCCCTGTAGGATTCAATTCAGACCTCGTCACTTACCTCCTAGTTTGTCAGCCGCTTCTTAATAAACATTTTGAATGTGTATGTGAATGGGTAGCGCCAGGGAGAGGAGGCCACCAGGGAAGGGCAGAGGGCACGCAGGGGACAAAGTGGGTGTGGAATGGAGAGGTCCTTTGGCAGACCAGGAAAGCCATCGCTAGGAGGAGGCCAGGCCACCATTCTTCCTCCCGGCTGCCTGTCCTGCTGTGTCACTGTGGCTCCGCGCTGACTGCCCCTTGGCCAGCGGCTGCTGGGCAGGAGCTGTAATTCTTCCCTGAGCTGACTGTGCACAGGATAATTTATATTTTGGTGCAAAATCACCTCCAGCTCCTTTGAGATGAAAGAGTCTGTATAAAACTGAGTTATGGCCCTGCTTATTGGGAGCACTGCTGAGTGTTTCCAAAAGTGGAGTTAAACCCCTTTGGCATCCGTGAACGGCTGGCTGTAAAGGATCCTTGGCCATTTCAGCAGCCCTAGTTTTTGGTGTTGACTCTGTGGAAGATAAATCATTGTTCTCCAAGTCCAAAGGTGGCATTTACATTTGCCAAAGTGAGAAGATCCCCAACTGGGCCAAGCCGAGGCTGGAGCTCTGGGAGATGAGGGGACACGCTTGTGTGCACACATGCACACACACACACACACACACATGCATGCACATGCACATTTTCCATAGTCACATGCTCCAAAATAGCTATTCCGTTGTCTTGCAACTTCCTATACATTTTCATGATGCTGGTTTTCTTTCATTTTTACACCAAAGTACTGACTTGGTTATGCTCTGTTATTTTTTGCTAAATGGTTCTTCTTCATAGATAAAAGGTATCAACAGATGTAACTTTCCCCCAACCCAGGTCCAGGACTCTGAGGCCAGACAGTCCCATTCAGCTCTGAGATTCTCCTCAGACCCTGCTTGATAGAGCACACCAACCTGGCTTTTCTTTTTCTTTTTCAAGAAAAGACTGTAAGTGTCTTATCTTACTTTCATGGAATTTTCCATAGTTATTTAACCTCAAGTTTAATAAAAGTCAGTTCATAGGGCTCTGCATATTTCCCTGAACGCTTCCGTCAGATATGAGAACTCTATCACTGGAGGTGGATGAGCGCTTCTGCTGCCAACCTGCCTCATTACCGTCTCTCCTCCCTCCTGACGGAAACTCGTGGTTAAAATAACACACAGCCTCTGTTGAGAGCTCAACTTAGAGCTGCTTTTGGAGGCAGATTTTGGATATAGAAAACTCTCAGAGAAACATTCAAGTTGCTTTTGGAAAATTCAGTGTTTTAGCCTCTCAGGAAGAAATCCGGGATCTCTTCAGGTAAATGTTTTCTTCTCTTTCTTTATTGTTCTGTCAAAAAACTGACTAAGAAATTAGGGTCAGTGAGCTTTGGAAGGATCCAGCTGCTTTCTGGTCTTTTCGTGGTGAACAAGGCTTGTGTCTCTTTCTCTGAAAAGATACAGAGAAGGCAGAAGAGCTGCAGGAGAAAAGTCTGAGGTCTCTCTGTGGAGAGACGGCTGGTGTGCACACAGTCTGCAAGCCTGGATAGAAACCACGTGGCACCTGGTTGGGTTAGGTATCTAACCCAGGGTCCAGCGAGCTTTACGTCTGTTCAATGCAGTGGCGCTGGGCTAGACACATGACCAGCTCACCCTGGAATGCTTCTCAGAATTGTGTGGTATCACCTATTTTTTATTGATTAAAACTAAACCAGTTCTCTCCCGCTTGCTACTTCTCTTTAACCAATTGGGTGCTACTCTGTCTGTCTGCCTGTCTCTATTCTACAATTTCCTCTACTGTCTATTTTCATAGTTTTAAACTCACACCGTTCTCCAGTGACAGATGATTTAAAAATTTGCCTGAAGTCTATTTTAAAATGTGTTAACATTTTCTTTGAATATCAATGAAAATAGCTATGATCTTCTGAAAGGAAAGAAGAGTGCATTCTGGGATAAGGGGGCATTTGTTTTGAAAATTCTGCTGCTCCTGCTTGGGTCTTCCTCTGGCTGCATAATTTTTCTGCTTGTAAACATGTATGGCTTTGAAATCTGATTGTGTCTCATTATGGCTAAGTCAGGTGTCCACTGGCTACTCTATAACTTTTTTTTCTGAGTGATTGTTATTATTTGTAAAGTCTTTGTTTGAATAAAACTTTATTCCCATTTAAATGATAGAGCCAGATTAGTCAATGAACCAGCTGTTAGTGCAACATTTATTTAAGATATGCTGTGCAGCAGGACAGTCCCCAGAGCTGGAGGAGGACTGTGGCAGAGAGTATCAATACCAACCATGGTATTTGTCATGGTCCTCAATTCCCACCTATACCCATGAAAGAATTACTCAACATTGCCAGGCAGGACAGCATGTGGTGCTAACCTCCAGGCTCTAGGTGGTGAGTAGGGCTGAAGTGACTGCACATAACCATCACTGAGTGCTCGTTATGTATCAGCGAACACACCGAGAATTCTCCAGTCTCTCATGTTATTCTCAACAGCCTTCATATTACACAGCAGAAAACAATCTGAGAGGTGCGAACCTGCCCAATGATACCCACAGCCATAGCCTCCCTCAATGCTCTAATCTTTAGTCTGAGGCCAAGGCTTATAGGACAGAAGCATCAAAAAATGTGCCCAAGCAGAAGTGGTGCTTGGGCTGGGGCCAGAAAGGTCATGGGCCAAGAAAATGGACAGAAGGAGCAGTTCTGCTGTGAGGTACAAGGGTGAGCGTTTAGAGCTCTACAGGGCAACACAGTAGCACATGGCTTGTTGGGAGGCAGAGCCAGAAGCACTGAGGAAAGAGAGATACAGGGTTGGGGTAGAAGGTGCCAGTACAAGAAAAGTAGAACAGAGCGGGAGTCTTGTCTGAGAGCCGACTTCACATCTGCTCCCCTTGCCTGCAGATTGGCCTCACTCATGCAAGCCTCCTGTCCCCTGGCTCAGGACTCTGTCCACATCTCACCTCAGCTGCCAGCCGTCCCTGATCCTCCTGTTTGAGGAACACCCTGTGAACACCCTCATTGGCTTTCTTTAAACACTGTGGTGAAACACACATAACATATAATTTACCATCCTGACCATATTTAAAGTGGATAATTTAGTAGTACTTAAGTACATTCAACTGCTGTGCAACCATAACTACTATCTAGTTCTAGGACATTTTCATCTCTCCAAATGGAAACCATGCCCATTAAGCAGCCACTCTGCACCGCTCTGTCCCCCAGCTCCTGGAAACCACTAATCTGCTTCCCCTCTATGTGGATGTCCCCACATTATATGGAATCATAAATCATGTGGCCTTTTGTGTCTGCCTGATTTTCCTCAGCAACTGTTTAAGGTGTATCTGCAATATCGCACCTATCAGTACTCTATGTGTTCTACGGCTGAACAGTTATTTCCTAGTATGGATCGATTCCATTTTGTTCATGAATCTGATGAGCATTTTGATCGCTTCCACCTTTTACCTATTGTGAACAATGTTACAATAAACACTGGTGTGCAGGTTTTTACTTGAGCATATATTTTCAGTTCTTTAGGGCATATATGTAGGAGTGGAATTGCTCGATCATATGGTGATTCTATGTTTAACTTTTTGAGGGGCTGCCAAACTGTTTTCCACAGCAGCTGCACTGTTTTATATTTCCACCATCCATGTAGGAGTGTTCAATTTCTTTACATCCTTGTGCCAATACTTACTTTCTGATTTTTTTAATAGAGCTAGCCTAGTGGGTGTGAAGTGGTATCTCACTGTGATTTTGAATTGCACATCCCCGGTGACTAATGATATGGAACATCCCATGTATTTGCTGGCCATTTGTCCCATTTACTTTTCATTCTTTTTGTTTGACTTTTTCTTCTTGTATGTTTTATGATTTATCATACCAAGTCACCTTACATCTTTATTTAAATAAATTTCTTTACATCAATATTCTTTTAGGACTACATGATCTCAATACAGATGAGCACTCTATTTTGTTCATTATTGTATCTTAGTACCTAGGACTGTGTTTAGAAATATAAGATCTCTCCCTCTCCCTGCCCTTCTCCCTGTCCCTCTTCTTCTTGTTCTCTGTCTTGGTTATTTTCACATTGTTGAGACAAAATACCTAACACCCAAAAGTTAAAAGAAAAGACGTTCATTTGGCTTACAGGTGGTAGAGGTTTCAGTCCATAGTTGGCTAGCTCCAAGGCAGAGTGGCACATGGTGGTGGGTCATGGCGGAGGAAAAAGAGCTGATGTGCACCCTTCCAGGCCACTGTTAGTGATCCAGTCACTCCCAGAGCTCCCACTTTTGAGTGCATCAGGCTTTGGGGGAACATCTAGATACAAGACATAACAAATTCTTGCTTGCTCGCTAGCTAGCTGTACACATGAACACATAGATACATAAACACGTGCAGATACATGTACACATGCACAGCAAATTATGTTCATTTCCAAATCCTGGGCCTAGAACTTCCCCATTCTTCTCTTGTACCAACAGTGGAAGAGCATTACAAACAGAGTGCCCAAGCTCACTATATATCAGCTTGCTGATACATCAGCAAGTCCATACCATGTTCTTCACATTCCCCATCCCCAGCTGATAAAACTACAGCTGAATCATATTACCTTTCCATCATCCACCTAGTGTATAGGGAGAGAAGCACACTACCTGTGCCCACAGCCCTGAGTGAGAGACAGTTAAAAGGGGTGCAGACTAGGATCCTGGAGAGTTGACAATGACGGTGTCCTGGGCATGGACACCTTTTGAAGTTACATTGGCTCCTTGAGTGGACTCAGTTCCATTAAATGAATTCTGTTCTTCCAGGTCAATGGTCTCTCCCACTGTGGAGCTTTGGTAAACAATGACCTCAGTGAACACAGATGTGACATCCATTGAAACAGCTGAGTATGGGAGCCTGGGGCAAGCCCTGTGGATGGAGGGAAGATTCTGGGCCCAGGTGACATTGGAGAGCCACAGGGCTTTTAGGGCCAAGAATTTCAAGCTGTGTCTCACTGAGATTCAGTATAGAAAACTCTATTCCCAGAGCATACCTTGTGCAACATACTTGTGGGCACTTTCCCAAAGCATGTGATAGTCACATTTTTAAATGTTGAGTATATGGAAGAGATCCTTTTATTTCATGAGAATTTTCTCTTCCCTGCATATGTAGGCTGAAATTTACAAGGAAGGCATTTATTATTTAGGTGTCTAATTTTGACTTCTAGATGAGAGTTGAGTGTATGAATTTAAGAAAAACTAGTGAAAGGATGCTTGGTTCCATCATTTTTTTTCTGGCTGTGGGCACTCCCCCAGCATGATCATGTATGAGAAACAACATTTTAGTCAGGATGGGACACTGACCCTATATAAGCTCTGCTTCTACTCTGTAATACTGTCCCATGCCTGGAATCTCCTTGATAAAATCATCTCCCCGTTGCCAATAGGGTTCCCTGTGCACTCCTATCTGTACTGTTCAACTTCTAGCTTGAGCAAAGAGGAGCCTTCCAATATGCAGACACATTATTGTACTTCACAGGGAGTACCCACCTGTGATACACTTCCACCCTTGTCATGAAACAGCTTAGCATCCTAGGTAGAAAAGGCCATATTACAGGCTGGGTTGTATATTTTATTAAATGGCATGGAAAAACACAAATAAATAAAAAGTTTGCCACCTCTCCTGCCCCTAAATAAAAAGTTTTCAAGAGATTATCCTTTAGGAAATTTGGAAGCCAATAAGAGTCCTTTCTTCATTTGGAAATGCTGGGGCTTCCTGTGACGATATGTTTCTCTCTCTTCCCCTCTCGCTGTTGTGGGATATGACAATTTTATGCATAAGAATACTAAGAACTTCCAAAGACTACCATGTGAGAATTCAAAGTATAAACCCAAGAGACTTAATAATCAAAACATATTTTTAGGAGGGATGTAATCTAATGCCATCTGTTCACTGAACACAGAAAATAAAACATTATCTTTCTCTTTACTCTTTTCTTCCAGTGCTGGGAATTGAACTCAGAGTTTTTACACTGAGCTACATCCCTATCCCTTTTACAGAAACTGTTAGTTTGATAGAATCTCATTAAATTGTTGAGTTGCCTTGGTTGGGCTGGAATTTGTTGTCTTCCTGCCTCAGCCTCCCAAAAGTGCTGGGGTTATAAGCCTGTGTTAATATACCTCACTCTACTCATTTTTAAAATTTGTACTAAAATTAACATTTAACTTAGGTGTAAATATAAAACTGTGCATATTAATAGGGGTAGGGTGATGAGTTTTCTAACATCATATAATCACTGATTGGTACACTTACCCATCTAACAAGTGCTGAGTGAGCCCATAAGTACCCACTGACAGTCCCACTAAGAGGGGTACAAGAGACTCTCCTGGTATCTTAACCCTAAGACTTGGCACTTCCGTGGCTATTGTATGTAAATATAGGTAAAAGGGCAGTAAAGCAGGGATTCTGAAGGCTGCTTCTATCTACTGTGATCTCTTTGTATTTGAGCTGACGACCACCCCCCCATGTCCAGCTGGGATAGAGAAGCTGAGAAAACTCATAGGCACATACTTTGCAAGGCAGTGAGGCTCCAAGAACTATGTTCATCCAGTCAACCTTCAGGACTACCTCAGGCTTCACAGAGACAGGGGTTATGTGCTTAACTTTTTCCTGCTACACCTTTCCCTGTAGGGAAGCAGAACTTTACAATGACCGCAGATGCCTAGAGCACTTGATGCAATTGCGGTTCTACTCTTCTGCATCTATGGCAGAATAAAAACACTGGTTGAGGTTTTAGTGCCGAGGACATCTTGTCTGAATAGAGTGACATCCTTCTTCTGAAACACTGCCCCTAAGAAATACATGCTGTAAATAACAAATACAGTGAAGTTCTTGCTGAGCATGGGCTAGTTCACGGTAGAAGATGGCCAAGCACCAGTTTGAATCCGGGCACGCACAATATAAAACCAGCCTTTGGTTCTCCATGGACCAAGTTGACTAATGTCAATTAGTGTCAATGCTCAAGCAGCATAACAGGTGATAAAAATAAATCAAGCACACCACTGCCATTGGACAAAGTACCATGTGATTGCTTTTTAGAAGCTGTACGTCCCTAAATTTGAATTTGTTTAAATTGCCATTCAAATTCCATTGCATTGTTTCAGCACATATAAACTGAAGATGAAGAACAGACCATAAAACAAGCAGAGAGGAGCCTCTTGGGGCTATCACAGTCACAGGGTTGGCAGTGGATAGTGAAGCCCATTGTCTTCTCATCATCCTTTCTAATTCAGCCATCATAGCAATAACAAAAACTTATCTCATCTTTTTTGAGGAACTACTATAATGTTTTCCAGCAGGTTACTTTTGAGTATGCATTCAAAAAACTTGAAATAAAGATCTCAAAGTGTTTTCTGCATAATGGGCAAGATATGAAAATGATCCCAATGTCCATGAGGAGATGAAAGAGTACAGCACAGGCGGGTTATGCCTGTGATAGAGTGTGATTCAGCTCAAAAAACAGTCAATACCAGTTCAATCATAGAAAGGCAAGTACTGCATGAGTCCACTGATAAGATTCCATAGCTAATGCTCTACTAAGCCCATAGAAAGAATGGAATGGTGGTTGCTAGGGATCACTGGGAAGGGAAAATAGGGAATTTCTCAATCAGTATAGAGTTTCAGTTATGCAAGAGGAATAAGTTCTACAGATCTACTGTACAACATTAAGATTGTAATTAACAACACTGTATGTATACTTCAAATTTGTTAAGAGGTAGCTCTCAGGTAGATTGTTTTCACCCTATTGAAATAATAATAACTAGAGCTGTAGCACCCAGGGCCACAGGGAACAGACTGGGTGTGAGTTGAGTCACCAAGGGTGGTCTGGGGGGCAGAGCACCTGCCCACCATCTGGGCCAAGTGGAGTTAGTGTCTGAAGTTAAAACAGTAACAGTTTCCAGTTCTTTACTGTCACACTACACCTGTATGTCAGCACTTTGTCCTCAGTCGACACTTTGGGAACATCTCTGGAGTGAAGGTAAGCATTATCTTTCCTTCCCTTAAACCAAAATTGAACAAAGTAAGAATTGTAAGTATGTTATGGCAGGATCCCATGCCTAAAGAACAAAGTTATAATTCAAGAATCATGAGCTCTTCCTTATGCTACTATAAACTCAGATTTTTCATCCTATATGGCATCATCATATAGCATTACATGTATACCCTAAAATTACATTATATATGATATACCTCTTTTCATGAAATGCAATCTCCATGAGGATAAGGATTTATTTTGTCTTATTCATTGTTCTTTCCCTAGCATAGCAAATGCTGAAGAAACACCTGTTAAACAGAATTGTGATTATACTGACTTCATTACTAAATAGGGTCTATTCAAATGAGAAAATCATTTAACCAGTGAATAAACTCATTCCCAAGGAAATAAAGCCTGAGGTATCACAATTTGGTTGGATTTAGAGGAGGAAATTAGTACTTAGGGGAGTTTTTTGCTCCTGATTTTGTCAGTAAAAATATGAGAAAACAGAAAATGTGAATGCTTTGAAGGTTTTGGCAATGATCAATCAAGATCTTTCTTTTGTAATTGTGCTTATTCTTTAAACTGTGGGTAGTGAGAAGAGTTGGGGATAGGCTTAGGTTTCATTTTCCCCACTTTTAAAAAATTATCATTAGCAGGGGGAAAATAAGAAGTAGAAAGACTGAAAATTTAGAAGCCGGTGGTAGAAATCACAAAGACTCCATTGAGAACGTACTACAAATCTCAAAAGATAACTCCATTGTCATGACAGAAAGCAAGTTATCAAGGAGCTCTGAGCCTCTCAGGAAGTTCAAGTGAAGGAAACAGTAGGATCATGAAGAAAATTATATTGCCAAGGAAAGAATCACAAATGCAATTCAGCTTGCCAACATGAGCCTCAAGGGCTTAAGGGAAACAGGAAGTTTTTTGAGCCAATGTGGTAAGTGGAGCAAATAAGAGAGAAGTGGGTGGAATCCTAAAGTTGAAGTTTTCATGACAGCGAGTTAATGGACAGTAAGAACTCTACACTGACACTTAACAAGAATATGAATCATCCCAGTGACTAAAGAGATTTTAAAGAAAAGATGTGAAAGTGTAGGCTTTGGAGTACACTAGTTCTACTGAAAATCTTACATATAAACTAGAATCTTTTTTTTTCACTTAGCATTTTTTATTATAATTTTCTTTTATTTTGAAGAGTAAATACAAGATCAGGAAAAACAAAAGCAAAGACAGAAACAGGGTAACAACAATACATACATTACAGTTTTTCAAAACTAGAATAGCTGATTAACAGTGATTGATATATTATCTATTTTTATCA
>NDGN011445589.1:0-11036 GCA_002564285.1 Tympanoctomys barrerae
GCTCTTAACCTCTGTTTGTTCCTAAAATTCATTCTTTGGTTTTAGAGAACACAAACTCATCCTGGGTACCTTTCAGGTCGGGAGTTTCATTTCTCCTGTATCACCATAACGGATCCAGGGCGGCTGTACTCAAGCCATGAGGAGGGGCTGGCATGGCTGTAACACACTCCAGGACAGGGTTCTGTGTGCCTTCTGTCCCACCCACACTCTCACCCCCAGCAATGCACTCCCAGGGGTTGGGGGTCTGCCGTGGGGTGGTGGGGAGAGCTCTGTGGGATCCACTTGCACTTGCCAGGGAGTTATGAGCAGCTGGGCTCAGCAGGCCTGCTGGAGATCAACAGCTTCCAGGCGGGTAGCTGTGGGGAGGCTTGTTCTGTCCGCCCAGGAGCCTGACTGAGCTTCTGTCCCCTCCCCTGGAGCCCAGCCAGTGGATCACTTGTTCATTTGCTGGTTGCTACCTCTGCTGTGCCAGGCTGTGCCTCCCTCCCAGCAGCCATGGGTGGAGCAGTGGCCTGGAAGCCTGTGCAGTCCTGACCCTCACCAGCAGCCCCATCCCTGCTGCCCAGGGTGTCCTCTTTGCCCCTCTTTGGCTGAGACAGTCCAAGTCAAAGATAGACTCCAGCTCAGCCCACACTTGCCCCCCCTGGTCAGCCCTCCCTTGGAAATGATCATCACCTCATTGACCAGCCCTTGATCCATGACTTGACCAGGGAGCTCAGGAAACAGGCTGCCCTGAAGTTACGAGGAATGCATTGAGGAGGTCAGTTGACTTCCCCTAAGAAGTCAGTCAGTCAGTCTGGGATGGAGCCAGGGTGTCATGGACCCTCCCAGCATTCACTGATTGTGTGATCCCAGCTATCTCTTATCTCTCTTAGAGCTGCAACTTCCCCAGCTGTATTCCAGAGGTGTGTCAGAGGTGGCTTTTCACTTCAGGCCTTATGTGATTTTCACAGGATGGGTCTAGATTCACAGAAGCACTGTTCCAATATCTGAAGTCCCCACCTAGCAGCCCCAGCTGGGGGGTGCTGGGCTGTGAGGTGTAGGTCCCAACATATGCGCAAGGCCTCCTAAGAGTCAGAATATTCCTACTCTGCCTTCCCAGCCCAAGTTCAGTGGCCTGGGAGGAAGATCAGAGAGCTGGGCTTCCCTGTAATTCCAGCTACTTGGGGCCCTGAGGCTAGCGGATTGTAAGTCCAGGATCAGCCTGGGCAACTCAATGAAAGAGAGACCCTGTGTCAAAATTAAAAGACCTGGATATGTAGCTTTGTGCTAAAGTGCCCCTGGGTTCAATCCCCAGTACTGGAAAAAGAAAGAAGCAAGAAATCTCATTCCTGTGAAGTCTGCAAACATATATTGGTGTCCATGAGTCTCTTCCTGTTGTCAGGAAGCAAATCAGACTATAACATTGTGCTTGGACCTCATAGCTCAAGGCAGGACAGGGTAGCCCTGGGTTAGGCTGAGTGAGACACACCTCTGGGAAGAAGAAAGGATCACATTCCTCAGAAGTCTTTCAGGAAATGTCTTTGGGGTTGGTAAGAGCAGGAGGAGTGAATCCTGGTGAGGGCACAGGACAAAGGTGCAGGGAGTGGGGTGGAAGACTTGTCATGAATCATGAAGGGCTGTGGTATGTGTGTCCTAGGTGGGGAGAGAAGCCAGGAGAGACTGGCTGGGACCAGAGGGACTTTGGATGTCCACAGATGGGCTGGGACTTTCATCCACAAGTTCGAGCAGCTTCTTCAGTGTGCATATGACACTTAGGATGCTGGGCAGGACCTGGTGGCACTTCCTAGACTCAGCTAGACAGAAACTCAGGAGGAATTGATAGGTTGCAATCAGCAAAGTGGTTTAGGGTATATCTGAGGCTCAGGCATGGCTGGGATCTAGGGGGACAGAGACACATCTCTTATTGTGCAGCTGAGCCAGATTCCAGCTTCACTCAGCTCATGCCTCCTGTCTCTTTGGGGCCAGCCACTGTGAACTGAGGCCACAGATATGAGAATCCTGGAGAGCCAGGCCACTCAGCTTAGAGTGGGCGATCCTGGTAAATGGAACACATCTTCTGGCCCTGAAGAGCACTTGTTGGGTAATCCCAGTCACTCATACTTTGACTTGTTTGTTGGGAATGTCAACAGGGGGAAAAATGCTGCTCAGCCAGGCAGGTCCTCAGGCCTGACCCTGCTCCGTTTATATGTTAATGACTTACTCCCAGGTGAGATGCTGGCAGGCAGGTGAGCCTGTCCTTGTGTGGGCATGTGAGGAGCTTTGCTGAAAGCTCTCCTTCCACTACGACTTAAGGCTTGGGTAACTAACTGAGCATAAACATCTCTATCCCTGGACCCCAAACCATGAGTTTGTTTCATACTGTGAAGTATGTACCGTCCCCCTATGCCTGAGAACTTGTTGAGCTAACAAAGTCTCTAAAGAAGAGCAGGCAGAAGTCCTGGAGATTGAGGTTGTCAGAGCCATACTTTCTCCCAACACAGTCCCCAGAGGTGTGACTAGCACTAACTCTTTCAGGGAACCTTATCGATTGGGGTTGTAAGCAACAGAATTGTTTTGCCCACCAGGGATTTAAGGGGAGCATATCAGGAGCTTACAAAATTCATGGGTAGCCAGGAGATTCAAGAGTCAGAAGATTCAGGCCCTTTCATCTGGGGGTCTTCGCCAGAAACTCCAGGTATTTTTCCCTATTCTTTTGTCATAGACTCAAAATTTAAAGCCCTGAGCATGAAGGTTCAGTCGGGCCAGCCTGGATTCTCTGCGCATGCCTTTATTTATAAGAGCAGGAAACCATACTGCTGTTGGGAAGAGGAATAAGTAAATTCTGGTCATCAAAAAGAAACAGTGAGGTGGGTGTGGTTGGTTCATTCCTGTGATTCTAGTACTTTAGGAAGCTGAGGCAGGAGAATTGCAAATTTGAGCCTAGCTTGGACAATTTAGCAAAACTGTCTAAATAAATAAATAAATGGCTGGAGATGCAATTCAGACTAAAAGACTCTGAGCTTAATCTCCAGTGCTAAAAAACAAAAAAAACAAGACACACACATGTGCAGAAAAAAAAAAAGAAAGAAAAGAAAAGAAAAAGAAAAAGCAAGGTTGAGGGTGTAGCTCAGTGATAGAGAACATATCTAGCATGTGTGAGGCCATGGGGTCCATCTCCAGCAGAGCAAAAAATAAACAAATAACAACAGACAAACAAAACCCAAACCAGCAACTAGAGAAAAAATAAGGGGAGATGCAAACCAGAACAAAGACAATGTCCACTGCAGTAATTTTGGGGCAGCCACTGACCCTACGAGGCAGCCTGTCATGGGATGGTAAAGAGGCAGGTCTCAATGTCCTTCAAGGGATTCTTCATTTTGATCATCTCAGTCCATAAACAAATGAGACTGAAGCTTTATAATTTAAGAAGTGTTAAAATGTCCAAATGACAGAACAGGAACTTCTGTGTTAATGGGGCCTCGGAGCCATCTGTTGTGAGCAGGAGACAGGCAGAGATGAGGCATTCTGAACAAAACTCATAAGGCAGGCCAGGTGGGGGGATGGGGCCCCAACAAGTCCTCAGCTTGGCAACCACAGGAGTAGAGGCGAGGGGCCTTCTCTCCACCTGTGGCCAGTGAACCTCAAGGAAAACTAATCAAAGAATCAGGGACAAATGGCAGGGGGTGGTTAATGGAGGGTGAAGTCAATTAGGGAGAAAATGCCTTTTCTAGAAGGGCCAGGAAAGGAATCTGGCTGGTATCTGAGTCACTCAGAGCGACAGATACATGATGTAAACCAATGCATATTTCCTGCACCTGCTAAATGTCATTTACTCATTCAATCAACAAACATTATCCAAGCACCTCCTTTGTACTGAATCGTGAAGATGAATCAGAAGAGTATCAGCCCTGAGGCTCATGATCTGTCTGAGGGTGGTGATGGTGGACTCTTGTACAAACATAATCAGCATAATGACAAGTTTGATGTGATGGAAATTAGTCAACAAACCAGGGGAAGAAATGACCAGTTGTTCAAGTGGGTCAGTGAGAGCTTTGTGGAGGAGGTCCTGTCTGAGCTGGGGTTTGAAGGATCAGTGGGAAAGGTGAGAGAGGTAGGCAGCCTAGGCCTAGCCAACTAAAGGCAACTAAAGGGTTGGGGGGTGGGAGGGTGGGGAGTGCGCTGTGACGCTCTCCGTGGTCCTGAATCATCATTGAATTAGCAGGACAGGATTTTTCTGTTGAGGGAAGGCCAGGGACCCATAAACAAGAGATCTGGATCTTGCCACTTGCCCAGACTCCAGGAAGCTTAATGACTGTGAGTTCAGAGGGCTCAATGTTCAGTGTGGTGGAGAGCAATTTGTGAGAAATGAGAGGCAGGCTCTAAGACTGGATGTTGTGGTGAGTCAGGAAGGGTTGTGAAAGGTTGTGGAGATCAGGTTAAGGAACTTAAATACTTATAATCTTATAAACAGTGAGGAACCATGGAAAGGTTTTGTGCAAGGTAGTGATGGGGAGCATATGTGATTTAGGAAGTTACCAGGAAGCATTATGGGGGAATCCTGGAGGGGGATGCTGGATCTCAGGTGCTGCTGAGCCCTAGAGGGTCTGAGTGAGATACAGAGGAGTGAGATGTATCAGTGAGAGATGGGGGGATTGAGAGAAAAAATCATCAGGCTCTGGATATGACATATGAGGGAGAAGAAGGAGTCCCAAATGACTTCCATAGTCCTCTGCTTGGGAAATTGTGGTCGGTTGTGCTATTTATCAGGAGATAGTTGGGACCATGTTTGTGGGGAATGATGGTGAGTTCTGTTTTGGAGGTGCTGAGGCAGACTGTAGAATTGCTGGGTAAACATGCAGGAGATTGCAGGGGATTAGTGCTTGGAGATGAGGCCCATCTTGAGATGAAAGTATGTGGGGGGGTCATGAGCGCAGGATAATTACTGAAAGCAGAGGCATGGGAGAGAGGCTACCAAAAGAGGGTGTGCCAGATGAGAAGAGAAGACATGGACCCTGATCCCTGAGATGTAGGAGACTGGGCAGAAGGGAGATGGGCTGAACCCAGATGGTCAGTGTTGGGAAAGGTAGTACATTCTAGAACAATGCTTTTTAGAATGTTCTGCAGAGTTGGGATCTTATAAGATGCTCTGTGGCCAAGTTCACCTGAGCACATGGCAGCCTCTCCTTTCCTCTGGGAGACTCACAGTGTACATTCACAGTAAGAGTTCTGAGACATCCCTCATGCAGGACACTTCTCTGTGCTTCCTCACTATTTCTCAAAGATATCTGCCCTTTCAATAATGGCTATTATGCATTGTCCCCATCCCAAATACTCAAGTTGGCAACCAAGACTAGGCATGGTGGCACATGACTGTAATCTCAGCACTGGGGAGGCTGAAACAGGAGAATCCCTATGAGTCTGAGCTGCATAGTGAGACCTTGTACCAAATGCATTAAAAATTAAGAAAAAATAATGGCTACTAGTGTCCTGTGCTCTATTTGTTTCAAAGTTAGATCTGGACCTAATGAAATATCAGCTGCCCCTTTGGTCATTATTGAGTTCAGTTTTCCATTATGTTGATAGGGAAACTGAATCCTGAGAGGTGGAAGAAGAAGCACTGGCTTAGGAGCAGACCCACCTGGGTTTGTTTCAAGTTCCATCATTTATGAAGCATATGACTTTGGGTAAATTCTTTTTCCTGGCCTCATTAAAATTTTTTATTTTTTTTGCAATACTGGGGATTGAACCCAGGGACTCCACACTGTGGTACACCCCTAGCACACTCTGACTTTTTTCAAAATTTTTGAGACAGGATCTTGTTAAGTTGCTCAGGCTAGGATCAAACTTTTGACCCTCCTGGCTCAGCCTCCCAGAGTGTTGGGATTACATGGGCATACCACCATGCCCAGATTTCACAGTTTCATCACCAGTGAGATGTCAATGAGACCCCTAAGACCCATGATACTACCAGAGGTTCTCAAAAAGTCACCATGATCTGTTCAGGGCCACATAGCCAGAAAGAGCTTAATGTCTTCTCCATCACTTTGTCCTTTGTGGGCATTTATCCCACCCAGGGCTGACTCTAGATACTGCCTTTGGATTAAAATCCTAGCAAACCCCATACAGTGGAAATAGCTAGCTTGCTTGATGGAAGCTCAGAGGTCCCCCAAATTCAAAGTGCTCAAAAACCTATGCTCTGGAACCAACCCAGTGGGGAAATGGGAAGAATGCGTTTCTTTCATGTCAAGGGTTAAAACTGTCTTCTGGAAAAGGGTAATTATGGCTGAAAGGACAGGAAATTTGAGGAATGGGCAGGGGAGCTTGGAGTGGTACTCAGATCTTCACAGTTCCACAGCTGGGCAGCCAACAGCCACACTGTCCCCTGTCACCATCATAGTTCTTCAGATCAGTGCAGGGGCTAGAAGTGGAGCTGTTAGGTCTGTCCTTGCCAGCTAATCACCTGTCCTCCTAGGCTGTGGAACTTGCCCTGTTGGGCTTTGCAAGCCTGAGTTCAGCAAGCTGGAAAGAGGCAGCAGGCAACTTTCAGAATGAAATGTTTTCCTAACCCTTCTGTCACAGTCATTCATACTCAACATGCTGAAGCATATTTTTAGTCACTTTGCAGAATTTAAAATACACCTCAAAGGCGCCAAGAAACACCAGCTTGGGGATTAACTCTGTTCACCAGAGACAGTGTGAGGTTGCCTCATGCTGCATCACCATTGGCTATATCACGACTCACTGTGGCCAATAGCTTCTTAAGCTGCACCTGCTGGGGCTGTGGGGGCTCTAACAGCCTATAGTAGCACATGAGCCCCCAACCCTAGGGGAAGATATCAGAGCCCTGAGCTAGCTTCAGTCCTGCTGCTGGATGGCTGCATGTTCATGATGGGGTCATTTTCGGTGCTCTGAGACCTGTGAAAAATAGGAAAAATCACCTGATTTTGACAATCCACCCAGTTCTAACGTTCTGTCATCTGCACATTGCACAGGATTTTCATTTCAAAGCCCCAGAGAGATGAATAGGGAGGATTAGGGAGAGCATCACAGAACCCCACACCTTTGAGATGGGACAGAGCAACAACAGCTGGTAGTCTTGAATACAGGAGCTCCTCTACCATTTTCCAGCGGAGACAGCACCCTCCCTTCCAGCCTGCAGGAGTGACCACTCAGAGACTTCTAAACTGGCTGAATCTTATGCTCCTATCTAACCTCAGAGAAACTAAGACCAGAGAGGGTCAGGGGCTTGTCCAGGGTCATAGCACATACCAGCGCAGTGCTGGGCTAGGACCCAGATACTGAAGGCTTTGTACCCTGCGTTGGGGCACAGCTAGAAGTCTGAAGCCTACGGAGGTCCCTTCTCAGTGTTCTAATGTTTTGGTGGGGTCCTAAGCTCAGTCATGACTACCCCTGCCGGGGATTGCCACTCTGTGGGGACAGGAGGGCTCTTGGTGCACACACAGAAGTGGGCCAGGGTAGGTAGGAGCTAGCTGAGGAGGAGGGCAGCAATGCCTTCCAATCCTGATGGAAGTCGGGGTCCAGGGCCAAGCCCACATGACTCATGTTTCTTAGACAGCCTTCCCTGGACTGGCTGAATCAGGGGATGCGGGGAGCTGTTGGAGCCAGAGGCTCTCCAACAGGTGCCCCTATTTTGACCACGTAGGACCCTTCTCTCTAGGCTGTTCAAACATTCCAGGTTTGAATCCTCGGCTGTCTCCCAGTCTCTGCCAGTCGTTGGAACTGAGTGGAAGGTACTGAATAGGTATTCGGGGGTCCCGCTTCCTGTACCCCATCCCCAACTCTTTTAACACTCCTCGCGGACTCCTTCGCCTCTGCACAAGCTGCGTGTCCGCACCGCTACATCGTGACTGCGCCCCCGCCAGGCGGGTGGGGCTCTGCGGCCAGGCCCCCCAACCCCCCGCAGCACGTGCGGGGCGGGGCTGTGGCCCGAACCTGGAGCTGATTGGGCGCGGGCCCCGTGGGCGGGGCTGGGCCGCAGCTGTCAGAGAGGCGGCGGCGGCGAGTGGGGCTGAACAGTGGCAGCGCCGTAGCCCGGGCCGGAGCGCAGAAGCCGACGGGGCCCAGCCAGGATGGTGCAGCGGTGGTTCCGCGGCGCACGCACGCACTGAGCGGGCCCGAGCTGGGCCCCGCGCCCCCCGCGCCCCCCGCGCCCCCCGCCGCCCCGATCCCGGCCGGCATGATGTGCCTGGAATGCGCCTCGGCGGCGGCGGGCGGCGCGGAGGAGGAGGAGGCGGACGCGGAGCGGCGGCGCCGGCGCCGGGGGGCGCAGCGCGGGGCCAGCGGTAGCGGTTGCTGCGGGACGCGGGGCACGGGTGGCGCTGGAGTCGTGGCTGTAGACGATGAGGTGCAGACACTGTCGGGCAGCGTGAGGCGGGCCCCGGCCGGACCCCCCAGCATCCCCGGAACCCCGGGCTGCGCAGCCGCTGCCAAGGGCCCCTGCGCACAGCAACCCAAGCCGGCCAGCCTGGGCCGCGGGCGGGGGGCAGCCGCCGCCATCCTCAGCTTGGGCAACGTGCTGAACTACCTGGACAGGTACACCGTGGCAGGTGAGCAAGTGCCCCACCCGGCCCGAGGACAGGACCCCTTCTCCCCAAGGACCCCAGGGAGCTTCTGGGTCTCAGGCCATCTATACCCAAGCCCTACGGGAGTCTCTAAGGGCTCTCTGCTCAAGCACAGCGGGGCAAGTGATGTCCCCGTTTCCATGGGTCCAGTCCAGATCCCCGCCCCCACCCAGGGCCAAGGGTTGAAGGAGTCCCTATCTCCGGCACAGACGGCAAGTCCTCGCCAGCCCTTGACGGTCCACCCGTTGTCCCTTTTCTGAGACTCCTCTGCGTCTCTGCGTTCTTGCCGCAGCCGCAGGTTCCCGGGCCTCTCCTCTTCCTCTACCCCCCTGGCCGTCCATACGTCCATGGCCCGTCAGTTCCTTCCTTCCTTGGTCGCCTCCACCCCCCTTCATGCGTGCTGCGAGTGTGTGCGCCCCTTGCGGGTATGCGCCAGGGAAACCGAATGTGTGCGCGCGTGGCGGCGCGGATGTGTGTGTGTGTGTGTGTGTGTGTGTGAGAGAGAGAGAGAGAGAGAGAGAGAGAGAGAGAGAGAGAGAGAGCTTGTGAGCGCGTGGCTGACAAAGGCCCCGGCCTGAGGGGCGCAGAGGGAGGGGCGGGGCGGGTCCGCGGGCGTCTGGGGACCCTGGAGGCGGTTTGCAGCTGGCCAAGGCTAGCAGCCTGGAGACACCTCCCCTGGTCCTATGGTGCTTGGGGCGTGGGGCACGGTATAGGCCTCTAGGGTTAAAGAGGGGCGGCTTTATTCTCTATATCTCTGGGAATCAACAATAAGGATAAGATTAAAGTCCATGGAACAACTGGTTTCTAGTCCCAGATTTGCCACAAATGTGTTTGGTGCATGACCTTGGGCCAGTCTCAGCTTGTGTTTAGATCTGATTCCCTGTTTTTGAGTTGATCTGTCTCTGGGCCTCTTGGGATGGGTATGGTTCTGGGATTCCCTTCTGCTAGCTCTGCCTTCTCTGACTTGTCAGGGTCAAGAGGTAGGGACTTGCCCTAGATGAGCTGCCCCTGGCGGGGAATGATGCAGCCTTGAGAAGAAAGGAATCTGGTCAGTCTGGCATAGTGGAAGCTCCCTACAGCAGGAGTGCAATTCTGAGTAACTGGCCAAGAGCCAGCTTGGGAGGTAGTGGGGAGGGGGAGAGAGGTTTTTTTCTTTTTTCTGTAGGTTGTAGAGCTTTGGGGGTGATTGGGGGAAAAACCTGATATAAGCCACATGCCCACCTGGTGCCTCTCTCTGGGCCACAATCTCCTGCTCTATTGAATGGAGTTTTGTGTCAAGTGTAAGGAAGAACTCTGATGCAAGGCAGAGGCTTCCTTATTCCCTCATTCCTGCTTGTAAAACCCAAGTTTTCATCCATTCCCTGGAGGGAGTTGGAAGTAGACAATGGCATCAATTTCTGGCTTGGGCTGTCCCCAAGAGACTCTTACCTTGATTGTGGTGGGCAGTGTTGTGTGTTCTCTCAAGTCCATCGACCCCATCTTGCTTGTGCTGTGCTGCCTGAAAGCCGGGAGCTTAGGTGCCATCCTTCAGGGAGAAGTCAGAGAACACAGGGACCTGCAGTCAGTGCAAAACAGGCTTCTGATGGGAGAGGTAACACCCTTGGGTGGCCCTTGCCCATGGGGTTCCTGAAGTTGGACAACAAATCTAGTGTCAGGTTTACCAGTAAGTAAGGCTGCCTGGGGATAGGTTTCTACCTGCTCTCAGCTAGGGAATGAGTGCTGCTTCTGGCACTGTAACACTTTTCAGTTTGTGTTTTCCAGTCCCAGGCCCCCTCTGGTGTTGTTTAAAGAACTGACCTTGCCAGAGGCAGCAGGGAGAGGGTGGGATCTGGGAAGTCTGGTCCCACCACTAGAGGTAGGGGCAGCCTGTCAGAATGGGGAAACAAGATAGCACGTTTCTGGTGAATTGGTCATTGGGGCAGAGGTAGGGAGTAGTAGGGAGGAAGGCCTGGAGAGCCCTGGGCAAACACTGACTGGATCATGCATCCCTCCCTGTCCTGGCCTAGGGCAGGAGCTCCGGTACCGCCCCACCCCCAACACACAACATACACGATTTCCTCTCCGGATAAGCCTGGCTCCCTCTCTCTGTGGTGGACTTCCCTCCCCCTGCCCCCAAGTTCACTTCTGAGCAGTATTTAACTATCTCCATAATAACTACTGTGGCTGCACACATCTTGTGCCAGGGCCTGAGTCCACCTGTTGTTGCCTGGTAGCCCAGCTGGGACTGGGAGGGGGGGGCGGGGAGATACTCTGCTGCTTGGTCACCTTTGATGTTTGTGCCCACCTGGCCCCTGAGAACCTCACAGCCTGGCCTCAGGGACCCTCATCAAAGGACAGGAGAGCTCTCACTCTTCTCTACATTTGCCTTGCACATTTTTCTTTGTTCATAGTATAGACCAGCACCATCTAAAAGGACTATGATAGAAGCCACATAGTAATTTTAAAATTTCTGGTAGTCCAGTCTGATTTTAA
>NDGN011445591.1:0-18920 GCA_002564285.1 Tympanoctomys barrerae
GACAACTAGACTCAAACCATAACACTCAGCAGACTAAATCGCCAGCCTACGCAAGTGCAGGCTAGTTTAGGGACTGCGGTTGGATCCTGGGTACCACATGATGTCATCTCCGACCCCAGGTTGGGATGAATCTGCCAGAGTCTGGGACTAGTAGCACAAGGCTGTAATCCCAGCACTGGAGAGGCTGAAAACAGGAAGATCACCATGAGTCCCAGCTGCATACAACCAAATACATTTAAAAAAAGAAAGAAAAAATTAATAGTTGCTTGACTTGTCTTGTACTGGCTGCTGATTGGTCTTAATACTCTCTGTGGCAGGTTGGGCTGTGTGTAGTTTTAATTGCATATGAGTATGAATTGGAGCAAAAAACATCTTTCACTACCAATATTTTGAGAACCACTTGCCCATACTTAGACAACAATGTATGCACAAATGTAAAACTTCAAGTGACGTCTGAGAAGATTGCCCCAGTAGTGCATGTAGATGAACATTAGATAGACTGGTAGAGTGTAAACATCCTCAGGACAGGGGCCTTGTGTTACATTTTTACCAAGTAAGTTTTGCAAACTAAAACAGAACCAGGCATGTCTCAGGTACTCTATCAATCCTTGATGAGGAAGTGTATAAATAAATGGCAGCATAGTTTATGATTACATAATACTGCCCCATTAAATTAATATGAACTTCTAAAAATTACTAAACATCAATAAACATGTGAAACAAAATCCAAAGCAAATGAGGAAAACATTCAGATCTAATTCTGAATGTGAATCTTGTTTCCTAGGGCCTGTGAGAAAGCACTCAGTGGTACAACAGAATTTAAGCAAAGCTAGATTCTATGTGTCTCAACTCCTACCACACCTGATGGGAGTGCAAAAAATAAAGTTCAGTGAGTAAATGCTTATTCTAACTTACTATGTTTCCTTATGCTTTATAAGAGGCAGTCCTGGAATAACTCAACAGCAAAATCAGTTTTTTAAACTTCGATAGATTAAGAAACTAAGTAGGTTAGATCATTTCCCCAGAGTCACCTAGTTAGTAGTTGATGAAATTGATTCTCAAACATTTTCTGCCTGAGCATGTATTTCTAACTATGCTGCTATACTGTTTCATGGTTTCCAAAACCTTAGCTCATGGGTGGCCCAATTTGATGGGCTAAGGCACCTCCTAGGACCAAGGAATGAGGCATAAAAATCTTTTATCCAGTAGATGCAGGTTGTTCATAGCATGAACAACGAGATCAGAAAAGGGACTCAGGACTTCACCGCATTTTGAAAGCAATCATTCCCAAGCTGAAGATAACAAGGAGCATTTCCCACCTCCTGAATGGTGAGAGCTGCATGACATTCAAAGCAGAGGGTGAGACAGTCATGCATTCAAAGCAACACCATCACAGAAAGCCTTCCATGACTACAGAAAATACTAGGACTACCCACAATTCACGTTCTGAATGAACAATAGAAACAAAGATTAAAGACTTTCTGTATACTATTCATAACACTTTGTGTATATTTTACTTGTTTCAATTATACTGCATATAACAACAATTATTCCCCTTTGGTTCACCAGTTTCAAGTTAAAGCCCCTTGGATTATTTATCCTAAAAGCTGTAAAATCTAGTGGACTCCACGTTCAAACTCAGAGTACAGTTCTGTGCGATCTGCATTGGTAGCCACCAGATAACTGTGGGTACTTAAATTTAAATTGACCAAAATGAAATAAACTTAAAATGCAGCTCCTTCGATGTACCAGCCACATTTCAAGGTATCATTATAAGAAGTCTGACTAAACAACACTGCTAAAGGTGCATTGGGTTACAGTGTACAGAATCCATAGAGTAGCAAATTTTATATGGATGTTGTCATTTCAAATTTATTAAATTATGATGCTTAGCCACATTTTTACTTACGCCTGCTAATCTCAGTACAAATACTAATAGTACCCTCTTTTATCAAAGAAAAGTTCTTATCTGGTAAAAAAAAATTATGGACATCTTAAGTGTCCCATTGCACTCAATATATAATATTCATTTCTTTCCTTTCAAGTCGTGTAAAATCTAGTACATTATTTTACTCCTCTAGGGTTAGCTTCTGTGATGTATAAGGATACAGTACCAATATTTTAGGTTATATCTCTTTTACTTCTTTCAATGATTCATGTAGATAAAAATTCCTAAAAAGTTAGAAATCTTATATATTATGTTCAGTTCTTTTGCATTTTAGTGCTTATTAAAGTCTCTGTTCTATAATGTGACACTTGTTAGACTTTCGTAAGTATATGATTCCTTAGAAAAATTCCAAGAGACATATTCCACCTTATCCATGTTTAACTAGGGGACACATAATCCACCATCAGCCATGCATCATTTTTTCCTGTGGACTGACTCCTGATAACTGGGATGACACTGCTTAAAAATTTGGGCAGGATATCATGTCTGCATCTTGTACTATGAATAACCAACCACTATGAAGACAGTAATAAGCAATGTGTTAATTATTTTAACTGTCCTACTGACCTGTTTTGAAACTGTCTCCTTGCTATTTGTTTCTCAGTAAAATTAATAAAAAAAGAAAAAGAATAAAGAGAAGCAGGCAATCAAAAAAAAAAGTGTGTGTTGTAGCTGTATTGGAGCATTGTTCAGGTTAGTGTTGCTGTCTATCCCTGTGAAATTTCCAGTCCAATCCTTTAACCACCTTGTGATCACATTAACTGATTAAATTTTCCCCAAAACTTGTGTTTTTCTTAAAGCACAACAAACCTCCTTCAGTTATGTACAGTCGAACACTTACATAGTACAACCTTGAAGGGAACTTTTAACTTGCAAACTCTCAGTGATGCTGGATGTGCTAAGCAATGCAACACATTTTTACTGCAATTTGTTCACTGCCAGAGATTATAGAGACATCAGACTAACTCCACTCCAGATGCACATAATAATATCTATGTAATCATATGATCTTCCACAAATGAAGATTGTAAGGTTAAGATTATAGAACTCTCCAGAAGACTCTTCTTCGGATATGCTCACAGTGTCTCCAGATGTTTATTAAGTGTAAGTTCCCTTTATAATCTGCTTCCAACCGCACACCAGCTTCTATCTTTGCTGATGCTCAGCTGTATTATTATGTGGGTCACGGTCAACTCTTCACATTTTCACTATCTAATTATTGTTTATGGTTTTACTTTGGATCCTGTACTTCAATTACCTACTCTGTATTGAACAAACATACTAAATTTCTCTGTATTTATTATATCTTCCATAAATTGTATTGCCCATCTACGATAATGGGTATAACTTGCACATTTGTAACATTTCAAATAGCCGAAATTTCTTGATAGCTTAAGTGTAGGGTATGCAACTGTAGGGCTACAGTGTTGCATATTAGAAAAATGATAGACTTTCTGAGCTCTCCTAGTGGGTGTTTTTATATTAAAGTTAATTTCCCCCTTGGTGGAGACTGCCACACAGCCAGGACTATCATTTAGAAGTCTACAAAATAAAGGCATACTATTTTTTCATTTTAAAACTTCTAAACATTTCCCTTTTAAAGAAAAATAAAACCACCAAGGAAGCTAAGTAATTCCATTAGCATCTGGGGTCTCATTTTTTTCTTTGGAAGGAACAGAGAAACACAGTTACAGGGAAGAAGGGTGTCACATCATCTTGCCTGTTCTTGAGATTTGTAAAAGCAGATCTGTAGCTGCCAGGAAGTCCCTGGGCTGCCTGTTATAAACAGTAATCAGTGGGAACTGATTACTCAACTCTGGTCATTTTCAACTACAAACAAATTCACAAGTTTCCCAGACAAATATGGATGGGCTGGCAAATTTAAATTTCAAATGGAAAAACATCTTCCTGTAATGAGTTCACATACCTTTTATTTAGACTTCCAAATGCCAGCATAATGTGATTAGTTTTGATGTTGTTTCTTTCCACCACTTATGAGAAATCACATCATCAATCATATTATCAAAATTAGATATGGAGAAGGCCGCGTATGTCACCAGTATCCTCCCCAGTGCCGGTACAGACTTGTTTTAGCCAGTTTGCTGTACTTTTTAATATCTTCTTCAATCTAATATTAAATATCCCCTGTGATGAAACATCTACTATATCCATTGTAATGACATAAATATAAAGGATGAGCGGTATTTTTTTTTAAGAGGATAGATCTATATTTATTCTCTTGTTTTTTTTTCAATAAGGAAAACTCATGTTGAACACCTAGGAAATAAAGATAAATCCAATATATTATAATCAATAATTTCAATTATTACCAACACTCATCTGTAATATTTACATAGAATTTTCAGACATTATGCAAGCTGTACACATAATAGCAGTTACTGCTCTAGTAAATTAATTCTCTAGTTAAAAAAATCATTGGATGTCCTTTGAGAACCTTAATTTTTAATAAATGTGATGTGTATTTCACATCAAAGCTTACTTATGATTTTAAAATCAGTTTTGTTGAAAGTTTATCAAGTAGATTTTTAACTTTGTGATGGATAAGCAGGAGATAGTTTTATTTTTTCTCCAATCCCTTCATTCAGACTAGATTTGTCAAAGTTATTTCCCATATTCTTTGGTGAAGATTTGTGGAAGATTTAATTACTAAAACTTCAGTCTATATTATGGTTCTGACTACGAGTTGCAGAGACTGCAGACAGATTCTCTTGGTTTGAATCCCAGAACCACCACCTGCTGGCTTTGGCTTCTTAGGTTGGTCAGATGGGTTAGTCACTCAAACTTGAATGGGCTCTAGTTCCTCAGCAGTCAGTGACTATAATAAACTAATCTGTATCATCTCATATATATCATAGAGATCGGAGAATTAAAGGGGGCCAAATTTGCCTACTTCATCCTATTCGAGTCTCTGTGACGTTTCATAGCATGCATCTCTGATGGGTTGGTAAGATGAGAAAGAGACCAACTCCTAACATTTTGGTTGCAAGAAAATATCCCAGATGTTATTCTGTCTTTAACTACCTATTTGTTGGGGGTGGTGTCTGCTAATGAATTGATATCTACATGGAATGTGTATGTAGTTTTGATGATCCAAATCAACTACTGGCTCACCTAGGTAAGGCAGTTATTTTAACCAGAGATCCAGTCCTGGGACACATTCTTTTAATATCAAACACCCAGTCAGCCTAAAACATTTGCTTCTACTTCAGACCTTCAGACTCTTCAGAGTCCATGATATCTAATGTTCTTGTCATTGCTCTTTCAGGGATGTAGGAAGTGGCGATGACTTGGGAAGTTCTATCTTCTTCCTAGGGCTATTTCTTTGTTAGCCTTTTTGTCCAGCTGTCAAAAGCAAGTCTCTCATATTCAGATAGGTGTAAACCACACTTTTAGCTGTATGGTCACGCATGCCCTAACTTGTAGAAGATGTAAGCTATCTCTCCCATACTGGTTGATTTTTCAGTTGGTCCTTTACTAAACAGGGAGCAGATGCAAGTTTTTCTTTCAGACATTAATCTCTAAGAGGAGTTCTTTCTCTAAGACCATGACTTAGCTTTGCAGAGTGGAGGGCCATTTTTTCTAGTGATAAACATTTAATTTATCACAACATTAGTCATTCTTGATTTTTTTTCCTCAGTCTTGTGTTTAACCAGGGAGGAACTTTGGAGAATTCTGCTGTAGAAGAGATGAGCATATTGCCTAATGTAAGACAAGGTGGGAATTGTTAGTACACAGCTCTCAATATTGGATGTAGGGAGCTGAGGATCAATTTTATCCTTGGGCCTAAGGCACTAAATGTAAAACAGTGGAAGAAATTCCAATTAGTTTTGTATCATATGTTTGTGTAAAGACACACATGCATCTTAGTGTGTCATCAGTAAGCACATTATTCCTTATGTCATATACAGATTAGCATCAATATTTTAAAGACTAGTAGCAGGCAGGCAATATAATGCACTCTATACTTGTCTTATATTTAGGGATCTGAACAATTTCTAAGTCATGCATTATTATTTCTTTATATATAGAAGCAAAGGCTGGAAATGAAGTAGCTCATATTTATTTTCAATCACAATGTCAGCAAGGGAGACTTAGGCTAACAGTGTTCACCTTCAAGTTCAGAAATACTGCAGTTCCTCAGATATGGAATGAATGACCAGAAATCGGATAAAATGACATACTCTAAAATTTCTAAAGCTAATAATAGACTATAAACTGAGATTCATATCAACATATCAAATCCAGGTTTTAGGGTCTATAGGGTTTACCAGATGTCATCCTGGATTTAACTACCTATTCATTGGTGGGCGTGTCTGCTAAAGAATTGATATCTGCATGGAATATGTATGTAGTTTTGATGACCCAAATCAACTACTCGCTCACCAAGGTAATGTAGTTGTTCTAACCAGAGATTCTTAGAGTGGCCTCTAAGAAACTCAGCAAAACCTACTGTTTGAAACTGAACATTAAATATTTTTTTGTTCACAGATGTCATAATTCCTATACAGACAAACACAAGATGCAATCCCTTCTTTTCTCAAAAAGTGACAAAGGAAGGAACTTTTTTCTGGCAACTCATGACAAATCAATATCTTACCATTTAGATCTAAATTGTGCCCTGAAAGTTTGTATTTGGAACATGTTGGATGATGTGGGTGGGCTATAGCTGACATGTGAGGTCAGATTGGAGAAGTTCACTGGCAACATGATCTGCAAGGGAGTATTCTTGGTGCCAGCTCCACCCTTCACTCTCTGCGTCCTGGCTTCCCTAGGTGCAGCACCTTTCCCTCTGCCATGCCCCTTGCATGGCATTTCTGCCTCAGAGCCCACCAATGACAGATTCAGACTGTGAGCTACAATGGACTTTGCCTCCTTTGTGATGCAGGTGTTAGGTATTGTGTCCCAGCTATGGGGTGGAGCCTGTAACACGACTAGATCAGGAGACAGAGAAGAGGAAGGGTTCTGTTTGTCAAGGTGAGAGCATTACCAGAAACAATGTAATGGCGGTGGGCAGTTGAAAGAGTCAGGGAGATTCTTTTCTCATTTTCGTTTTTACAGAATGTGACTTTTAATAAGTAATTTATATACTCTTAAGATCAATATAAATGCCACATATTACTCCTTAGGATAAAGGAATTGACAAGAAGAAAATGGAACTGCAAAAATTTGTAAACTTGGTGATTAGGTTGCAAAAATCATAATCAGGCAAATTCTTGAGTAAGTTTTAGGTGTGCAATCAAACAGCTAATTATCCTGTCTGTGTAATTGAATACTTAAAAAGATGACCACAATCTCCCGCTGAAGGCCAACCAGTTGCTGAATTCCTCTCATCAAGGTAAGAGTTAATTTCATTCTGCATGGGCCCCACCTGCTGGAAATGCTGGTGTGTTGGAGGTGTACAATCCCATGCCCAATTAGGCGTGCAATTGCCAGCTTTGCCCAATGCAGAACAGGTGCGCCTTCTTGAAAACAAGGCACTTAAGCTGTCTACTCACATCACAATGACATTGCTGAAATTCTACAGGATAAAAGAAGTAGATAAAAAAGGGTACTCAAAAGCCAAACCATCCAGCAAAGTGAACCCCACACTGAGGCAGCTTTTAAATACACAAAGGTGAAAAATCATATTTGTGTGGCACACTTACTACGTAGTAATTCCTTAAGACATTAATTGTTCATTAATTTTCTTGTTGAGCTTATTTAAAAGAAATGATTATAGAAAGCATCAGCAGTGAAGGAGTCAAAAATAATTAATAAGATTATTGAATAATGGAGTTCTTAAGAGAAATAATATTATTATCTTAGTTAATGCTGTAACCCACAGAAGAGTGAACTATGAGCAAATAAGTGATATTCTATCGTAAGTAACATGCTCCAAATCCTGAGCAAACTGTCTCAGAATTCTGATAGTTGATGCTTTTTTTACTCTGCCATTGAGTCTCTATAAATTAGACCTCTCTTTTTCTGTCTTTCCTATCTCTCTATATACCTGTATCAATATCTTTGTTTATGTCTGTGTGACTCTATCTCTCTCCAGGATAGATAGCAGAGGACATACATTTTGCTTCATGAAATCTCATTGACCACCCACATCTGCAATAACCTCACTGTGTTACCCTAGTAATGGCTGATGTGTTTAACACTATGGTTGCTAAAGATTTCCATGCCCCTCTTCCAATACAAGTTTTTAATTCTCTTAATTCTATGTTACAATGAAGCCTTGTAAGTCTACCTTTGGGTGATATAGTAAATGGAATATTACTTTCTTTTCTCTGTTCAAGAATAGGACTACAGATAGGAAAAAGATTTAATTTTTAGGGTCTGTACACTTATAATTGGTACAACTGGTCACTTCCTTCTAGTTTCGAGTTTGCCTCTAATTTTGCCTCTGAAGGAAAGGGAAAGACGAGTCAGCATCTTTGTGAAGACATTGGGACAATGCCTATTTTAGGTAAATCAGTTGCACAAGAAGTGAAGGTCGCATTTTTCTGATTGCCTTTTCCTAATGAGCACACTACAAATTTTGATCAAGGGACAGGATGAATGAATGTATGAACCTGCTTAGCCTTGTGAAAATCTCTTTTTAGTAAATACTGTTGCTTTATTGTCTTTTTCCAACTGTGAGCATTTTCACTTAAGAGAACATTGTATTTCTCATTATGATTCCTATCATTAAGGGCAATGATATCTATTTAGTACTTGATTCCTCATTGTTAAGTAAATATGTGATTAATCTATGGCAGACACATGTGTTCACCCTGTGACAAATATAACATTATATCCTCTATGCTTAGTCAATAATTTCTTCTCAATTACTGACTCTGCTCACCAAGAGTAGAATCAGGCCCAAGGTCAGGTACTAGTTGTGGACCCACATTGGTGAGACATATTCAAGTCCAGTGTTTTTGATAGGCTTCTTACAAATTCCCTTCAAGTTCCCTCTCCAGAGCCACATACACTTAGCTTATAACATTTCAGTAGATGATTACCATTTTTGTTCCTTGTCTTTGTGGTACTTCATGGTATCAGTTATGTAACATAACTCTAATTGCTCTCATTATTCTAATGATGGCTCTTTTTTCCTAACCAATCCTTGCTGATTTGGGGTAAAATAAGTGGAGATCCTACCTTAATAAATATAAAGAGGTAATATTTGCTTTGGGACAATATAGAAGGCAGGGACAAAAATATTGTTGGAGCTGTTACAGAAGGTTGGACAAAGGTGGCCTGCATCATGCAACAGTGAAAAACACCGGTGAAAGTTTTGCATATGCTGACTTGGAAGTCAGAAACTAAATTCTAGATATTTATGAAGAATGTTGAAAGTACAATCTGCTCTATTTTTATATAATAAAATCCTATAGGAATGCCGTGAGTTAAACAAAGACCTGGCTAGTTTGTAAAATAATTACGACTTTCTTACTTTTTTGTGTGTTTTTGTTTTTATATTTGTGGTACTGGGATGGAGCACAGGGTGTCATGTATGCTAGGCGAGAACTCTACCCCTGATCTACATACCCAGTCTAGGACTTTCTGTACTAGAAGATAAAATATTTTCTAATTTCTGAGCAAATAATGTAAGCAAATAATTTTCATTGTAAAAATAATAACTTTTGGTCAGACATTGAATTAAGGGTTATAACTATGAAAAGAGAATCAAGATGGTGCTTAATATCCTTTGTGAGATCAAAGAAGACATCTGAGAATCTTAGAGGCATAATCCAGTGGAAGCCTGATATCGTTGCAATAGTAATCCAGAAATTAAGATATATCCAGAAAAATATTGTGAATATATGTTTTGGAGTTAATGTGAACTCAAATTACATGCAATAAAAGCTAGAAGACCATTTTGCAGGGTTCTACTAGTAAAAATGCCTTCAATGGGACTAAACTAGAGTGAGACCATTGAAGCCTTTTGTTCTCAACTCACCACAAGACAGGAGGGTGAGAAATTTTTTCAAGGGGATTATTTTTTAATACTCCTTCAGAAGTAGTCACTGGAAAAGGAAGGTTATACTGAGGAACAGTCACAGGCCATGAGATCTAACTAAAAAGCTAAACTAAACAAGTATTTCCAGATCTGAGGTACCAAGTGTGATGCTACAATTGGTTGAGCTTTTAAAATCTTTGGATATTATGATCTTTTTTTGCCTATGACAGAGAAAATAACTAATTGTTACCAGAACTAGAGCATGGTGATTCAAAGGAACTAATGATTTAGTTTTTGTTTCCATGTAGCATTCTCTGTGCCTTTCCACACTGACTTTGCACATGGCTACATGATTTGTTTTGACAGATGAAACAAAATCAAATTTGCTGCAAATAATTTAAAAACATTTGAGTACTTTTGCTCCTACTGTAGCACCCCTATCCTTGCTATGAAAATAAGCCCAGCTAACTTTCTTAATGGGGGTGGTGTGTCAAGTCCTTAAGGCGAGCTGAACCTTCCCTTCCAGGGCATCCAAGACCACCTATGGTATGGCCTGTCTATGAGCTGACTACAGCTGTGAGTAATACTAGCCAAGACCAATCAGGACTGAGTTTAGCAGGACTCACTGGCAATCCATACACTTAAAAGGAAGTTGTACAAACGTGGCTGCTGATTTCGGTTAAGCATTGAGGGTATTTCTTTACACAATGATAACTAATGTCTATACACATCTCTTTCAAGTCACAAAGGCCATATATGATTTTACTACTGGAGACCTTTCCAAATCAATTACTGTTGGTCTGTGCTTTTCAATGAGACTGGGCTCCTCGCTGTCCACTCACACACCATCAGTCACAGTTTCAGGAACTTGATACTTCGTCATTGCTCCTAGCTAACACTTTTCCTTGGTCTTTGTCTCCCTGTCTCCCTTCACTCATCTAAGTATCAACTCAAAGGTCTTCAAAGAGGGCTGTTCTAAAACATTACTATTTTTATTCCCTTGCTCTGAATCATTTATTTTTATAGAACTTAATCTTATTTTAATTATATATCCCTAAAGCTATATGTGTGACTGTAGACATATTTAGCATTACATATATGTACATAAATTTTATGTCTATGTATGTTTTCTTCTTGTCTGCTATATTAGCTTTCTGAAAGAACAAATTTTGTATGCTCTATCTGATTCTACATTACCAAACCTGGACCAATATCTGGCTTGTCAAAGAAACTTAATTTTGCATGTGAAGAGAATAATGAACAGCTATTAATGAAAATTTATAAAGTAAAAATATGGGTCTATGGCAACAATCACATTTACAGAAGAAAGAGAGCATCCCAAAAAATGAAAGGGGAATGAACTCAAAGGTTCCTACATAGCACACCATTCCTATGATTTCTGTACACTGTCTTTTCCTTTTCTGCTATAGAGCACAGAATAACTAGGAGTATGCAAGTATCCTCTTTTCAGAAAAATTCAGTGGTTCCCATTTGTAGGTGGAATTAACAGAATGCCTATATATTCCTACAGTAGTCACCAGACGCTTTTCATGCTACATTCATAATGTTTTGTGTTTCTCACTTTGGGCCTTGAATTGTAGCAAAGTCGCTACCTTTCCATTTCAGTGCATGCTTTTTCTTGCATCATGTGCAAACATGAGAGGGAAGTGGCTTCTCAGAAAAGATGTGCAGCACACAGCCTTTTGCTTGAAGGATCAACCTCAAGGGATTGATTCCCACAAGGGGAAGCAAGCAGAGGTCATGGCCATCCATTCTTTACCAGGGCTGCTGCCAGACAAGGGTGTTCTCTCTTTTCCCCTGCTTGTGGGTTGCAAACTCTAAAACCAAGCAAATGCTGAAGTCAGAAGGGACAAGTATCCTTATTCTTAGTACCATCAAGTTAAGGGCAATTGATTCCTTGTGAGTAATAGCCACTGTGATCTGATGTGTGAGCAAGAAATTAATTTCCATTTTGTGAAGTTGCTGAAAATATTGGGTGCACTGGCTAGAATACCTAGCATTACTCAACTAATATACTACCCCATCTATGCAATCTATCTAGCATGCTCTTCCTGCTACAGGTATCCATCGTTCAAAGATGAGCTGAAATGGCACCTTCTTTGCCCCTCCTCCCCTCCCTCCATTGCAGTTAATATCTTCCTTCCCTGCAATTCCCTAGCTGTTTATCTTGTTATAATTAATTCTGCCCATGGAAGTATTCACCACTAAATTATGAGCTTCTATGGGCAGGAACTCTATCTTAATCACTTTGTACCCTCCAGAATGTCAAACATAGTATCTCACAAACAGTAGGTGCTCAATAAATGTCTGTTACATTAAACTGAATGAAATCGAATTCATACATCTAAATGATTAATAACTTTTTTCTCATTCAAGATCTTAGGGCTGGCACGAAAGAAGGAAAGCTATTACTTCAGTCTGACTCTGTAACTTGGCAGATTAGAGCAGAATAAAAATGTGTGCTGGGTAAAATGAAAATGCATTGTTTTACGAAAGATAGAGCAATTTTGAGAAATACATTGATTTAATGTACTTAGGCCAATGAAAAATCTGTTGGTTTAAGCTAACTGCCATTAGTTTCAATTAAAATGTATTGATTTGGGTATGTGTTGGTTAAGATAAATGTTGCCTGATTTAAAAAAAAAGGAAGAAAAGAAAACAAGAAAACCCAACATTTATTTAAGCTTGCCTTACAGTACAATGAGATAGACAGCGCGGGTTGGCCAATTGGAATGGGGACTGGAAGAGTGGGAGTGAAAGTGGGCTGGGCAGCTGGCAGGCACAGCATTCATTGCTCCACTTGGGGGTTTTGGGGGAGAAGGAGTGGCCAATTAGCACAGAGCTTACCTTTGATGTAAAATAAAATTAAAGAGAAAGAAATACAAGCAATAAAACAGAGTTTCAAAACAGTTTAGAAGAGTTATAATAATTTACTCATTGCATATAGTTGTCTTCCTAGTAGTTAGCCAGAGTACAAATATAGGCATGATATCTTATCCAAACAATATTTGAACAAACCTTCCTTTTCAATGAACTAAGAGAAACTACCTGTAAAACTATCTTAATTGACCTCTGTATACATTTTTTTTCTTTTTCCTTTTCTTCCTTTCTCCTTTCCCCCATAACCACTTGTCTCTTCATTTGAACAGTTTCTTCCCAATTCACAATATCTGTTGCACATTTTGGATCTTATTTACTCATTTAGTTTCTCTCAGTAGTGAAACAATATGATGTTTACATGAATGTTTCTGATTTATTTTACTTTTTACTTGTAAGTATGGTCTTTAGTTGCATCCACTTAGTATAAAAGTCTCTAGTTCATTCTTTATGGTTAAGCTCCTTTATATGGATATATATATATATATATATATATATATATATATATATCTCCATTCTTTGGTTGATGGACATTTGGGTTGTTTCCAAGATTTCACTGTTATAAATTGTGCACTATAAACATGGGTGCACATATATTGCTATAATATGATGTTTTTAATTCTTCTGGCAAAATACCCAGAAGGGAGATAGTTAGATTGAGTGGGACCCTTGACTTTATATGACCTACAGTCTAAGAATAAAGTAGCATTGAAAGAAAAGTTTGCTTAAATTAAAATGCTTTTTGTGGAAGGTCCAAAACATATCTATTCCATTTATTTACTTAAAAAGTGAAGTAATTCAGTTATCTGAGTTCATAAAGACAAAGCAACTAGGTTTGCTTCAAGGGACTACATTTTTCACTTTTTGACAAATAGTTTCGGTGTTTTTATTATTTTGAACAAGCGCATTTGTTTTGTGGCCATAAACAATGAAATATTGGCAATTTCATATGTTCCAACCTAATAGATCCTGCCAAAAGGTCGTGAGAGAGACAAATAGATTGTGATTTGTTTTCACTGATGCTTTTAATTGTAGTTATTTGCTTCCCCCTCTGATCTTTAAGGTCAAGGAAAACACATATACATGTCCCAGTACATGACTGCATGCTACTACATGTCTGTTTACAGCTAATGTCTCCGTATTTCTGATCCCAAGTAAATAAGTACTTGGAAATATACGTAGCAGGAAGGGAAGGAATACAGGAAGAGATAAGTAGCAGTAGACAAGATTAGAACAAAGGGAATAGAAACTAATAGAGAATTTTAATTAATTTATTGTATCAATTTAAATGTTTTTCATTGAGAAAATGAATATTCTTTCTTCCTATATATCTTTAATGACTGGAAGGAACCAGATGTCTTGGCAATGAACACTGTATAAAAGACACATAAATTAAGGAAGTGCATAATGAGGAAGTCTCATTGTTAAGGACAAAGAAGAAGATGCCAATGAAAAGTAGAACCACTGATCCTAGCTTTTAAAGTGATCTACACACTGATTTTTGTCTTAACTGTAACTTGTACTTTCTTTAAAAACTTTAAAAAATTAAGAAAAAAGAAAATTAAGGAAAGTTATGAGGATGGGTATAAGTATTTGAGTAATGCATTGGTAGGAAGTGGGAGGGTGATAACTGCAAAAATCTATACATGGAATATCTGGGGATGCAAGATAACTCGATAGAAGAAACGGAAAATACCCAATCTTATAGAATGAAGTAGCAATTATAAGGGGAGACTATTTCCAGAGATCAGTAAGAAATAAAAATTAAGTTGAGATGTGTCTGGTAAGTTCATCTCTCACTTCTTGATCATCTGCTTTTGAAATGGTTAAAGAAGACGCAGTTATTGTATAGTCTGTTTATTTTGTTTTGTTTTAATTGCAGAGGATATTTTACTTGCAAATCTTTGAAATGCAGAAAAAGATATTATCCCAGCTGATTGTAAATGTCAAAATGTTTTTATGTTTTGAGGTCCAAAGGTTATCTCCATAGTTACATGACAGAAATCTCTCTGTTGCCCTGTCTCTCTCTCTGTCTCAGTCTCCATCTCTATTTCTCTGTCTCTGTTTCTCTCTCTCTCTCTCTCTCTCTCTCTCTCTCTCTCTCTCCCCCAATAAAGCTACCATTTGTATAACTATATAGTACAGTAGAAATAAGGAATACATATTTATCCTGGGTTCTGCTGTCAATTTCTCTTTCTGAGAAGCCCCTTAAAATTTCTGAAGCTTTTGATATGTAAGAAGAGATAATGAAAATATTCTTTTTTCCCCCTATCTATTACCAAGAAAAAACATAGTAATATTAAAGGATTATAAGAAAAATAAAAAAAAATCACTGAGTGCCTACAACACACAGGTCATGTGGGGCCAATTTCATACATTTTGTCTCACTGAATCCCAAGTATGTCACATGATAAAGACATTATCACCACTTTTAAAGACATAAAGCTCACCTGTCAGAAGTTAAGCAATTTGTCCAAATGTAAGATAGGCACTTGGCAAATATTTTATGAATCAATTGATGAAGTACTCTCTAGCCTTCTCCTTTGGCATTCCTCATATTTAATTATTAATATAAAATAGAACATGAAATAGTGTGTATATGTGGGGAGAAGTTCTGCTAAATAGGAAAAGTTTGAATGATAAAATATTTGGTGAATTTAAAGTCATTCAAAGTTTCTTCCAACTTTCAAGCTCCACGTATACGATTAACTTTGGAGTGTGCAGAGTTTTAATGAATGTCATCAAACTGAGTTTTTATTATTAGTTATTCCAGAATGCGTGACATGCATTTATTCCAACTAATATTTATTAGGCATAGAACTAGGTACTGGTGTTTCAATAATGAAAACAAATTAGAGGATTTTTTTTCCTTCAAAGAATTTCTAGATTAATTGAATGGCTGGATCCTATCCAAATAGTTACAATTTTTTTTTTAACTTGCTACATAACAAGTAGATCCCTAGTAAGGGAGTCTGTTAAAGAGAGTTTATCTCCATAAAAGGAGAAAAATCCTGAAGTAGGATACAAGAGCAGATGAATGTATTTGGAGTAGAAAGAACAGCCTGGGAAAAGATCCAATGATCTATGGCAATAGAGAGAAGGCTGGAATGGTGAAGTCAAGTCCTTCAGGCCATGTTAGATGGTTGTTGTAGGAGTTTTGTGTCCTTGAGTGAACTCAGAACCCACCCAGTAGACTGGGCTTGGTGGCCTGCGTCTGTAATCCCAGCTCTTGGGAGGCTATAACCAGGAAGATCACTGTCAGTCGGATCTCACAGTGAGACCCTAAGCAATCTGTAGACCCTTCCCTAAAATACAAAAAAAAAGAAAAAAAAAAAAAAGAACCAATCCAGCAAGGAAAAGCAGCAGATAGATGAAGATCATTCCACACACCTATCAACCTAATGGATGATTGAGTAAAGCCTGACATAAATGGATTCTGTATCTAAACTCACCTCCCAGACCTTCCTCCACCTAAACATCAGAATCATCCCCCTCAGTGACAGACACTCAAATGACTACAGCTACTCAGATTTAAGGTGTAAAAAGATAGAAGAAAGAAATGTGTGTGAAAGAGCAAGTCCTTAGACCTAACATTTTACGAGATGATTCTATTGGATCAGTAATGGGAATAAATGGCTGGCACCCATGAATTTGCAGAAAGAACTGAGATAACGCACAGCTAGGAGTGGTACTCCAGATGGCGGAAATGCCACAAGGATCAAAAGGGCATAGGCATTGTAATTTTTGCTCTCAAAAGCTAGAAGTAAATTGCCTCAGTGTAAAAGGGAAAGATGTAGGCAGAGCTAGATGGTATAAAGTTTGTCATATTATTTTGCTCATTTAAGTCTATGTCTTTTCTTAAAGAGCAAAATATATTTATTGGGGGAAAGAAAGCTTATGTCCAAGAGAGACACAGAAGGGGGGGCTGAACAGGTTGTCTCCATAACTTTATGTCTTAAGAGTAATAAGAACTTATTAAAGGATTTAAGATATATAAGTTGGTATGGTTTGTTGAAAAGCTATTTCTAGTAATTGGATGGAAAGCAAATTGGAGAAATGAAATTGGAAATTGCTGTAGAATTATAAGCTAAGACATAATGATAGTTTAGACTAGGGTGGTAATGGTGAGAAGTCTTGGGCAAGAGAACTTTCAGAGCACAATGTGGACAGGATTAGTCAAGAATGGGAAACCAAGATTAATGGGAATATTGACAATACGTTATGCCATGGAGAACAACAGATTCTGGCATTTTGAAAACTGAAAAAGAATCAAGTTTGAGAAGGAGACATTACAATTTAGTGTGAGACTGTCGAGTGCCTTTGAAGTTGGCCAAACATTGCCTCCATTTTAATATTTCAAAAGTAATTGGTATACTTGATTTATTTCAGTAATCTTATTTATACAACCTAATTACATGGAAAAATATTTTCCAGATCTACCTGTCAAGTCATCATTACAAATTCTGTAATAGTGGCAAATAAATCAATGCTACTTTAGTGTTCAGATAACTTTCTAAACTGCTTTAACTCTATTCAGAGATTTAGATATCTGAAGGGAGATTGCTTTTAGCTTTTTCATGTGTTGTGTTTCTCTGATGTAATTTCCATACCGTCTGAATAGATTTTATGGAAATACTAATTAAAATAGCAAACAAAAATTAAAGAGCAATCTTTCTTCACTTTATTTATTTATTTAATTTTTTAGGAAAGAGCTTATAGGGTGTTCAGGGTCTCACTATTAGATCAGACTCATAGTGATCTGCCTGTTTATAGTCTCCCAAGAGCTGGGATTACAGGCGTGCACCACCACACCCAGTCTCAATTGCTGTCTCAGCATGCCAGGGGTGGGGCCAGCATGGCAGGCCTGGTTATCAAAACCCTCTGCCCCTGTGGCTGCTTGCAGTGCTTTAATCTGCTGAGCTATTTGGCCAGCCCTTTCCTCATTTAGATAGAGGTCTTTCTTATACTAGCATATATGTGAAGATTCATCTTTAACATCATGTATGCAGAGTGTTAATTATTGAATCTGTCCTAGCGATTTGATTTGAAACTGTCTAATTGCTATTTGTTTATCAATAAAATTCTGAAAAAAAAGAATTAAGAGTTTTTAGAGGCATCATTTTAGAAGCTCAGATCCATGAACCATTTAATGTGAATTACAGGGTGAAAGAATATTGTATTTCATAAAGAATCTAAGAAGAATCTTGCATTCACTGGTAAAAGTTAATACAGCCCCACAACTGTTTTCATTAAATACTCAAGTGCAAAAAAAGATATATTTTAAAACAAAAACATTTTTACAGATTCATGCGCAAAGAGACATCATTCATACTGTTTCATGGATGTCATGTGCAGTACATTTCAACTGTACTGCTAAGGGGTGGACATTTCACCTGCACAGAGATATGGAAAGCACATTTTGTAATTTCAAATGCCTTCACTACAGTTTTATGGGAGTGATTTCTGAGTTGACCTTCACAGCTCCCTTTCCTCCAGTCTATGTTCCTCTGGTTAACCACAGCTCCTAACAATCTTATCGACATGATTAAAAGAGAGAAAGTTATAAAAAAAAAAAAGAGGAGGAAAATCAAGAGCATATATAATCCACAAATTGAATTATGTTCAAACATTGGTCTTAAGGTCCAAAATATTATATACGCACTTCTCTGTCAGATAGAATTTGTTGGAACAAGAGACTTTTCTGGACCCATTAATTCCCACTTAGTGCCCTGCAACTTAAAAACCACTCAGCTCTTTACAAAAAATAATTTCACATTTGGCTTACATGACACTTTTGAAAAATTTCCACAGCTATAAAAATACATTATTTCCATTATTCCATTTGTACAAAACATTTTAGAAACAATTGTTTGATTTTATACCTGATAAAACAACAACAAAATAATCAACCAACAAAATCAGACAGCATGAGAAAGAGATTATTTAAAATCTAACAAATCTGATAGTTATTTCAAAAGCTAACATATTTGGTATGCAGTTGAACAGAGATTACATAGCTTTTTGGGCTGTGGAAATTGTGTTGTCACAAAGATATGGTTGAGGGGCTGGGGAGATGGCTCAGTAGAATAAGCACTTCCTTGGCAAGCACAAGGGCCTGAGTTC
>NDGN011445592.1:0-10985 GCA_002564285.1 Tympanoctomys barrerae
GGCTGGGGAGATGGCTCAATGGAATAAGTGCTTCCCTGGCAAGTGCAAGGCCTGAGTTCAATCTCCAGTTCCACCAAAAAATAAAATAAAATAAAAAATAAAAAAAGTGAAATAAATTAGGTTGCAACCTTTTCGTAAGCCTGGGTCTATGAGGGAATTATGTCCCAGAAGCCCTTCACAGAGAAAAGAAGTAAGTTCGACAGCATAAACTGGAGTGTTCTAGCTTCGGAAATGGGCACAGGCTTTGCCTTTGATAGCATCTCATGTGAATGTATTCTATTGACTAACTGATCTTTGGAGAAATCAAACTCCTTCACCATTAGGTGTGACACACTAAATTAACCAGATCCCTTCAAAGGTTTCCAATTTCTTAGAATTCTCGTGCTGAACTGCCCATGAGGCAATGGTCTCCAACCTCTGAACACCTCGCACAGTTCAGGATTGCATCCACAGTTTTCAACAATGTGTTTTTTGACATAGTATGCAAAAAAAAAATAGCCACATTCATTTCTGTCCGTACTCCAGTATCCTTCTGGAGGCAGAGGGGTATTTACTAGTTTACAAATGATTTCCCTGTTAGTCAAGATAAATGGATTGCCTTAAACTTGACTTCATTAGCAATCTATCATTTACCAATAGGAACCTTAAAATGCAATATTTTAAAAGTAGAAAACTACAATGGATCACTTTTCCATTCCCTTCATTTCCTATCACATCCGTCCTGATTTTGATATTGCTTTCAGGAAACATTTTCTTTTCCCTATAATGAGGTATGTTGCCTAGAACACATTTCCTATTGCGCTGACATTTCCTGTTAATGGAACTCGACTTGAAGTACCCATCTCTGGCTTGGAACAAAATGAGATTCTTTTGCTGAGCTGTTGCATTAACAATATCTGTCATGCTGGTTCCAGCTCTTCAAAACCCTAAGTGATACACTTAATGGATCTGTTCCCACATCTGACCCATCTCTTCCTATTTCTGATGAATCCTAAATATTCCCTTCCTGGGTCTGACTTGTATGCTCTTTTTAAACTAATCTCTCCCCTTTCATTTTTAATGCCTCACTTAGATAAAATTTGTCACTATTTGTGTATAAAGATATGGTTCTTGATTTAGGACATACAAATACCTAAAAATAACTTTTGCAATATTTAGATACGATCAACCTTTAAGGAGGCCTTTTAAGTCTTTTTAAAAAAATCTTATGTATGTATGTATGTATGTATTTGTTTCAGGGTCTCATTCCACAGTTTGGACTGGTAATGATCCCCTTGTCTCAGCCTCCCTAGTGCTGGGATTATGGACCTGTGTCACCATTCCTGGTTTTGGTGGCTGGCATGGCATGTGTACCCGGGGTTGAATTCAGGTCCTAGTGCTTGCCAGGCAGGTGCTTAGACCACCAAACTATATCCCCAGCCTGCCTTCTCAGTCTTGCACAAAGGTCTAACTACCATTTGTCTTCAGGCTGTGAAGGTTCAACCTGAAGGGATGTTTGGTGGTTTTGGGAACGTTGGGAAGACCTTTTACATTTTTGGAGAAGCATCACACTTGTGCTCTTGCTCTTTCTGTCCTGTACTTTTCTAAAGGCTCATGACTTCCTTCTGCCAAGTTCGCCTCACACTTTCTTGCCACTGGTCTCCCATGTAGGCTTGCAGTTGTGTCTTTCCCCCAACTTTCTATTTTAACCCAGAGATCACATTCATTTTTCACCTCAGTTGCCTATAGCTTGTGTTTTCATCCACTTGGACATGGTTTTTGCTTCTGCCGTGTGAGATTACCAGGCATGATTCCTTCTTTTCTTCACGCTGTCTGAAGCACAGACCTGGGCCCTCGCTGTGCAGGTGTCATGGGCTGCGCACTCCAATCTTGTGCCTGGATGAGTCCTCAAGCAGCATCCTTGAGGGAAGAAGGGGGTCTTGAGCCAGGGCTCCTTAGGAAGACTGCCTGAAGCTCTTGTGCTCATGTAAAAGGCCGAATGTCAACAAGTTTTGAAAATTATACTCAGTGATGTCCATAAGGAACTTATATTAAGTTCTCCATTACGTACTTACTAGGAGCCTTGAGTTATTCAGGTCCATTATGCACATTAATCTCCAAAACAGTCACAGCAGGGAAAACATTATCCCTGCTTTGTTGATGAGAAGATCAGAGCTTAAAATTTATAACTCTCCCAATATCACATAGCTAATATTTAAATTGCAAAGATGTTTTTTAAATCTTTTATTCTGAAGATTTTCAAACACCAACTTGGGGCTTCTCACCCATCTTCATCATTTATCAATATCATATTTTTCTTCTTTCATCCAACATCCTCTCATTTGTGTTGTTTCTTTATGTGGAGAAGTATTTTAAACAAATCTAAGATGTCATATTGCTTTATCTATGTACATGTCAGTGTGCATCTGCTGTAGATATGAACTCAAAACATAAATGCAATAACATCATAATGAACAAAATGAACAATATTCTTAATGATGGTATATAATCTAATACTTAACTCATGGTCATTATTTCCTAATTTTGTTGTTGTTGTCTTTTGAGACAGAGTCTTCTTACACAGCCCAGCCTGGCCTCAACCTCATGGATCCTTCTGCTGCAGCCTCCTGAGTGCTGAGATAATTTTTTTGAGTATACTTTTTAACAATTAAGATCTAAAAAACGCCCAGACACTATATTTAGGTAACAAAACTCATTTACCTTTAATACTATTCCCTTGCCCCTTTTCTCCCATACCAACTACTTGTTGAAGATATTTGGTTGTTTCCTCTACTGGTTTTTCTACATTCTGGACCAAGTAGATAATAGCTACTTGACATGTTTCTTTAGCCCCAGATCCCCTATAACTGGCAGGCTAATCTGGTGACATCATTAGATTCAGGTTATATACTATATTTGGACACAATTCTTTTCCTAAGTGGTACAGTCTCATGCCTAGGTGTCACATCTGGAAACACAGAGTGGCTACCTCTTTCTGCACAGGTGATGACAGTTGGTAAGGGGGATGTGGTGTTGTCAGTCAGAGCCAAACTTGGTAAGTGTTTCCATAGACCTCTCCCTGATAATTCTTATATCATCGATAACGCTGTGTGGTTGCTTGTTTCCCCTGTTCTATTTGCTTTTTCATTTCACCCACACACCAGCTGTGGGGTTCTACAATTCTGTCATTCCTGGCACCTTTATTAGCGCAGTCTCTCCCTACCAATGGCAGATGTGCTCCAAGACCCCACTGATACCAGAACTAGAGATAGTACTAAAGCCTAGGTGCTCTATCAATCAGTGACTAATAGACATCATTCCATCATGCTAGGCAGAGTGCTGGACAAGGTAACACTGATAACTTATTTCTAGAGTTTTCCATTTATTATTTTGGGCCATGGCTGATCACAGGTAACTGAAACCATGGAAAATAAAACTATGGATATAGAGAGATTACTGTAGTCAGCGCTTGTTTATAATAAGAATTTTTCCTTCATGAATTATTTGATAACTCTGAGCTATGGTTCATATTCAAAGCATGAGTTGCCTACTTAATTCTGACTTTTTGCTTGCCTAGTTTTGAAATGACGTGTAGGTATGCTATTCAGCAGGAATGCAGGAAACTGTGATTTTAGACTTTTTAATGTCTACATAGCTGCAGTGTTTAAAACACCCCCCAAAAGAGCAAAGTTTAAAACTCTTAGTTTAAAAATAAATAAATGAATAAAATTTTTAGTTCTCTTTTGGGAATCAAGTAGTTAAAGTGTCATGTTCCCGAAAGCTCCCTTACACTGTTGTTTCAGGAAAAAATATAAGGGTCACTAGCAAACACCCAGTTCCACTTCATAGCAGTTACTGCCCTTTGATTAACCATCATGACCACGTGGGTGCTCAGCACTTAGGTGGCCTGTGGTGGCGTGTAATTAAAGGGCTGCTGCCGGAGCCATGCCTGCTCATCCCTTCAGCCCCTCCTGGAAGCCCCCTGCTCCTTCCTGGGTGCAGGGGCCGCAGGACACAGAACATCCTTGTAGAAGACCCTTCTGGCTCACTTTCCGGGAAAGCCACCCTTTCTGAAGGAGAAGGGAATTATGTGAGTAAATACAGTATTTCCAATTTAGCCCCAAGGGAGTTGCCTCTGTCAGCATCAGCAGAAAATTGTTGATTGGAGGTGACTCGGTGCTTCTCAGGAGCTTGGCTGGGCACAGCAGCTGGAAACAAACACGTTGCTGTGTGCCCATGTGAGTACCTGAAAATATTTTTTCTTTTCCTGTGCTTTCGAAATGAAAATGACTAGAAAGAAAAAAAAAATCCTAGAGGCATGATGCCATTGCAGAGGGTTCAGTTTGCTGGTCCTGCTATACTGGCTGTTCTTTGAGTCTGGGGACATGGGCCCAGTTGTCACATCAGCCTCCTTCACCTTCTGAAAGTTTGCCCCCCAAACCTTATCACCCTTATATTTACCAGTATTCTTACTGATCCTGTCTGGGAATGCGATGGATTGAATGAGAGATAGTCATAAATGTAATATCTTATCACCCCAACACACATCAACCTTATCAAGAAAGTGAAAAGGAAGAGAGACGTCTGTACATGGATGTTTGGAAGAGGAAGAGAGGCGTGTGTCAGAACCTATGGCACGCAAGCCTGGAGACAGGGGAAGAGGCGCGGGTGCAGAGATGTTCACGGCCTCCACAGGGTGGAGTAAGACAGTGCACCACAGGCGCGGCTTCTGTGTATTTCTTGGTGCTCACAAGAGAACAGCTCTTTGCAGCCGGTCCAGTGTTGAGTATCTGAGAAAGCCAGCAGCTGCGGTGGTTGCAGGGGGCATGGCCGCGGGAACACCTGGTACTCATCCCTGTGCTCAGATTTAAATGGGCTCCAGGCCAGAGGTTCAGTGCAGGCTGGCTCTGCAGGAGAAGCACGGTGGAGGAAGGGTGAAGCAGGGAAGCCACTCCTCTGGGAAACAAACCCAGGGGGAAGGGGTCAGGGCAGGGCTAGGGGACAGAGGCAGTCTTCCAGGCCATGTCCCTCACAACTGACGTCTCACTAGGGTGTGACTCTCAGCAGTTCATGCAGCTAGGAGCTCATCAGGGAGTTAGCCCATCGATGAAGTTAGCATCTTCCTCACCCTACGACCCTTCCATGTATCCTTTAATTCAGTCAAATTCACTATTAAGATGAACTAATACACATGCCCTCTTTGTAAGGCATAGATGAAGTCTGAAACAACCTGGCTAATGCGCACTCTCTGGCACGGCTGCATGATTTGATTCAGCAGCATCTTATTTCCTGTCAGATGAGAGCATCTTCCCACTAGGAGTGAGAGGCAGCATGTAGCATCAGCATTGTCCAGGCCACATGCACAGAGGACATGCAGGCATTTGCCTTGGTGAACTCCAGCTCTTGCTGTCCTTTGAAATTCAGCTTGTTCTCCACAAATTTTGCTCCATATTAATAAACTTCTTTGTTGTAGAAAGATTTATTTCGTTGGCTAATGCACCATACAATGTCATTGCTTAGTCCATGTTATATATGTGGAGCACAGTATGTAGTGAATGCTTGAATGAATGGTGACTGAGGCAGTGACAGAATCTACAACAGGGAACGGGGAATGATCCCATAAATGCACTCAAGGTGGATGAATTAAATCCACTATTGCTTTTCTAGGGCTTGTCTATTTATAGCACTGCTGATTTAGTAGCAATAATCCTCATACCCAGACTCCAACAGGAACTCTGGCTCCATCTCCAGAGATTGGGCCTTGTGGGGGCTGACCCGGTTGGTAGCTGTCAGCTCATTTGGATCCCTGTGCTTGGTTCCTTGATCAGAGCTCTGTTCTGTTTCCAGCTCTTTTCTCTGAGTTTTTCTCTCTCTACCTCAGAGCACAGGGAAGCCTTCTGCACATAACCCTTCACAGAACACAATAAGCTGAGCTGCAGGGGCCCCGTCAATAAAAGGCATGGAAAGTCTGAGCGTTTTTTATTTGCTCTATCTAGCAAAGCCTTTTGGAAACATTAATCAGAAACTGCTGTCATTCCTGTCTGAGCCACTATGGGGCAGGCAATAGAAGAAGATGAGATGAGCCCTGCTCGGAAGAATTTAGAGCATATGGAGGAAATAGGCAGGAATGCGAGACTGAACCTTAAGCACTATGTAGCAGAGCACAAATGCACGCGTGCTAAGCTGGGGCCGGAGGAGCTGGGTCCTCGGTTTCACCATATTCTCACTGGAGAGCTGCTGGAATTGCTGGCACACAGATCCTGTCCAGCCCTGCTCACCACCAGTATGCCCAGGGCAGAAGCCAGAGAGCTAGATAAGTTAGTATTATTCTCCAGACCTGATGCATTTCACTTTAGGTTGATAGGACAAATAGGCAGGAAGCTTTTTCATTTTCTGCTATTAACATCTTGTGTTGATATCACACTTTTGTTAAAACTGATCAACTAATGTGGTGACATTGCTAATAATGCAAGTACATGATTTGCGCTGAGGTTCCTTCTTGACCTCATGCATTCTATACATTTTGACACAGGCATAGTATCAATCCTCAGCATTAGAGTGTCATGGAGAATCCAGTCACTGTCCTAAGAGCTCTGTCATGTTTTTGGTCTGTTTGTCTTTCCCCCATATAACCTTCAATCCTTTACAACCTATCCTGGTATTTTTAGTTTTATCTTTTATCTAGAATGTCATATAGCTGATCCCATATGGTGCATCCACATTCTTGTTTCACTCAGCAATGTGCACTTGTTTCCTCTACATTTTTTTTTGTGATCTGACGCATTTCTTTTTATCTTTGAATAACGTACATATTAAATATAGTTCATCGCTTAAGTATTCATATGTTGAAGTATATCTTGCTTGTTTTGTTTGGGGTAATTGTGTGCAGATTCTTGCATGTATCCATGTTTTCAACTAATTTGGGTAGACGGAAGTGCAACTTTTAGGCCAGATGGTAAAACTATGCTTAACTTGTAAGAAATTATCAGCGGGGTGTGGTGGCATAGCCAGTAATCTCAGGGCCCCAGGAAGCTCAGGAAGGAAGATGGCACCTTCATGCCCAGCCTGGGCAATTTAGTGACAACCTAGCTCAAAATTAAAACTAAAAAAAAAAAAAATTAAAAGACTTGGGACACATTTGGCTCCGTGTGAAGGTCCTGAATTCAATCCCAGGCACCATAAGCAAACAAACAAACAATCACTCAAACAAACAATACAACTAACAACAACAAAAAGAAATCGGCAAACTGATCTTCAAAGGGACTGTAGTATCACGCATTTCTATGAACAATGAATGAAAGCTTCCATTGTTCTGCCTCCCTGTCAGGGGGTTGGTGTTGTCAGTGCTTTGGGTTTTAGCCATTTTGGTAAGTTTATAGTGGTATCACATTTGTGTTTTAATTTGCAAACATATTTGAGATTAAATATGGTTTCTTATGCTTATCAGTGTCATATTCTTTGACGTGTCTACCAACCCTTTCAGCCATTAAAACATTTTTGAGTTTTAAGAATTTTTATATTTTTGGTATAAACTTTTTAGCATGTATTACTTCTCAATTTTTTCTCCTACTTTATATTTTGTCTTTTTTTTTGCGGAACTGGGGATTGAACTCAGGCTCTTGCGCTTGCCAGGGAAGCGCTTATTCCACTGAGCCATCTCCCCGGCCCCTATTTTGTCTTTTTATTCCTTTAAATGTCTAAAAGATTTCTTATGTGTTATAGAAACTAGGCTAAACTTCTGGGTGCTGCCGGGTTCAGAATTGAGGGTTGAAGTTGTCAAAGCAGATTTCCTGGAGTTGGCACCAGCAGCCACTCAGAGCGGCCTTGACACTGCATAAAGCCTCTAGAATGCTGGTAAGAGAAAGCAAAACAGAAATAAAGCAAAAATGCTAAATCAGGGATGGTTCTTCCAATGGTCCTTAAAGATGGAGAAAGTATCGGAGAGGGGAATAGCTTGAGATTCCACTGATGAGGCAAATTTAAGAAAAAGTTACTGCACAAATATCATCAGGAGAAAGAAGGAAACTACTGTAGGACACAATAAAGAAATTGCTCTTCAGTAGAGAGAAGGAATTTGGAGTTAGCAGAGCAAAGGAGTCCATCAGCGTAATAGAAATAAGGAACCGTGATAGGAGCTTACAGCAACGATACATTTATGTCTATTATGTAAGCATGAGTTTGTATGCATATTGTATATATATTGACAGTTATACATATTTGGATAACATGTTTTAAAATGTCCAATGGCTGTGAATATAAAATTATTCTTATTCTTTGTTATCTTTTTACAATTGGCCTTGGGCTTTTATTGTGTTCCCCCTGCTCCCTGATCACTGAGGGTCATGGCCCTGGAACTCTGAGGTAACACAGAGACTACAGAACTGCCACTAACATAGAGAGACCACGTCTGTGTTATCTCAAGTGAAGCTAAGGGAGAAATCCTCCTGGGAACTTCCTATCCATTGGAATTGTACCTTCTAATTTGGCCTTGCTTCCCGGCCCTTTCCAATTTCTTCACAAGCCACAGTTCACACATATCCGGCCCTTTCCAATTTCTTCACAAGCCACAGTTCATGACACCGAGGGCATTTGTCTAGAGTATTTGAAGGATATTTCTAACCAGTCCTCTACAGCCCCATCTAGCACCTTTTACTTCTTTCCTGAAGGTTCTTGACAAAGTGAAGTAGTAGACCCAGCTGAAGAAACCAGGGACAGTTTCCAGTTTCCAGATGGATCTTTGCACTTTGAATATCTTTGTGCTACTTAAGTCTACATGTGTCTATCCCAGCATCCTCATCTGACAGTGATCAGTGTACTGAAATACTACAAACAGCATAGAAATCATGGAGGAGAGGTGAAGGGCATCATCCCTAATTATAATATATAAACCTACATGATCTTGAAAAATGGGGTCCAGACTACACTGGGACCTTGAGCTGGAAAAGGCAGGAAGAAGAGGAAAGCCTAAAATAGGACACGGCTTTCACTGAGACTCATGGAAGGGGAGATTACAGATCCCAGGGACAGAATGGGACTCTGCCTGAGAGCCAAGGCATCTCACAGGGCCCGCTCCAACTCGCGGTGAGTATTTTCCTGTCATAGGCCCTTTGCTTTGGAACTTCCAGGACCCGCAGGAGAAGCAAGGGCACGCCTCCTGTTCTCTAAGGAGGGGTGTGTCACAGCGGGCACATTCAACACAATGCAGAGAGCTAGGTTTAAGAGCAAATGAGTGTTGTGCTGGAGAAATAACATGCCTGCTGCTTGCAATTTTTCCTCCTTAATACCAACTGAACATTTTCCATTCCTCTCAGCTTCTCTGAATTCCAAGCTGGGTGTCGTTTTAAAAGCCACAATTAATCACCTGATGGAAAGAGAGTAGGGGGTGGGAGCTGGGAGGGACCAAACCAAGGTGGTAGGAGAATCATGGTGACAGAGTCTGCACAGAAATGTGCAATTGTAGCTGCGTGAGAGGCTCACCAGATGGGAACAGCAGGAAAACAAGGGAGTGGTTCTGTATAGCACCACGCGCCTTCCTTGGATGGGCGGCTGCGCCACACAACTGGGGGTGCTGGTATCAGAAAAGGCGCACTGGTAGGACTGGCAGTTTTCAAAGGAGGAAATGTTTATCTGGCTCTGGGAGGAAAAATAAGTGACTAGAAGAAGGTGAGCACACAGGTCAAGCCCGGTGCGCTCCTCCTTCCTGTCACTGTGCACCTCATCAGCGGGGAGGGCAAGGGTCTGGGACTGCTCTGTCGGTCTCATCCGGGCCATGGAGACTGCGTTCGCTGCTCTCCTTCTGTTCTGTTCCTCTGCATTTCCTTCTGAAGTGTCCATGGACTGGCAAGCATTTGCTGCCTATTTAGGGAGAGAAAAAGGCCTCTTGTTCATTCTAAGCTCATTCTAACGTACTAACACAACTGTGTCTCAGGAAAGACACTGAAAGCAGCTCTTTCTTTGCACATGATGGGAAATGTGTCAGTTTTCTGTCAAAGTGACAACATACTTGTGATAACATAAGGAGAAAGGGTTTATTTTGCCCACAGTTTCAGTGATTTTGGTCCATGGGCAGTTGACTGTGCTGCTTTGAGCCTGTGATGAGGCACAGCAGGAGAGTATGGACATGAGGTAGAGGAAACTGCTCACCTGCTGGCCTTGGATGCAAGGAGGAAGAGGAAGGGGCTGCAGTCCCACTCTCTGGATCAGGCACTGTCTTGGCAAGCCAAAGACCTCTTACTAGGTGCCACTTCTTAGGGGTTCTACAACCTTCCAATGGTGTCAAGGGTGGGTAACTAGGACTCAAACATGACTTTCTGAAGGACCTTCATTAGCTAAACTATAACAATCAAGGGGGATCTGTAGTCATTTCTTAATTTGTGTTGCTTGATATAAATTGACTAAAATGTCAGTTTGCCATTGTCCACTTAATCATTGAATAATATTTTATTGGGCATCTATGATAGGCAAGTCATTTTGGGATACATAGGTAGGGACAGCATAGTTGATGAGTTCTAGGATCTCTAGTCCAGGAGAAGAGACAAGAAGTAACTACTGAGCTTCCCAGGAGAAAGCATAATGAAGCTTTTGTTATTGAATTGTAGCTTATCACTACCTTTGTAGCATACAATAAATTAAAATGAAATAATTAATGTCATTCAGGTACATTATAATGTTTAGACTCTAATAAGCCAAACAATTAATAAGTTAACAAATACTTGCTGAACATCTTCTAAGTATCAGAAATTCTCAGGTAGCTTATATTTATATAAAATAATGATAAATGAAGGAAAGGAAGAAACAGATAAAGAGAGCAGTTAGGGAGGGAGCAACAGTACTTTCTATGGGACGGCCACAAAGGTCTCTTTAAGAAGAAAACTGCGGCTGGGGAAATGGCTCTGTAGAATAAGCGCTTCCCTGGCAAGCGCAAGTGTCTGAGTTCAAGCTCAGAGTTCAAGCCCCGGTTCCGAAAAAAAAAAAAAAAAAAAAAAAAAAAAAAAAAAAAAAAAAAA
>NDGN011445594.1:0-27655 GCA_002564285.1 Tympanoctomys barrerae
TTGAACTCAGGCCCTTGCGCTTGCCAGGGAAGCACTTATTCCACAGAGCCATCTCCCCAGCCCTCATGATTTTTTCTAAAAAAAACTATTTAATTCCTGCCTCACTTGTCTAATAATAAGTTATAGGAATAAATAAGACAAAGGAATAAATGAGTAGCTAATGATACTAACCGAAAAACTTGGGCCAACATAGTGATTATTTTATATTGCCTTGCTTTATACAAGATGGTTATATTTATTAACAGTTTTAAATGACCTAGTTATTTTGGTGAGTTAAAAATGTGGATGGAAATGCCACGATGTTCCCCAGCAATCAGCCTGTATAATTTCCAACTTTTCATCTCAACAAAAAGTCTGAGAATCACTGACTCAGCAATTATTACGCCTCTGTCTAAATACGCATATAAAACTAGTTATTCTGATTTTTAATGCCTATCAGCATGGTAGTATAGAAAATGAGAAATTAAGCCATCAGACCTGGCTTCTATATTTCCAAGTCAGGGCACAGAAATAGGTAGGCTCTGTTTCTTATGACTAATATATATGTATTATATCTAATGTTTAATAATAAATTTGCCTAAGACATAATGAACTGTTCTTCCGGCTACCGAGATCCAAAGTACACTAAGATTGAGTAAGATGTTGAATTGCTGAAAGATCTGCCAGCTCATTTAAACCAGAGACCAAGGATCTTCACATCCTGCTTGATTTTCATTCTATAAATAATAACCTAATAACTATGAGAACATTACTGAATATATTTCCTTTTCAATGGTTCATCTCAGTTTTGATTTTTTCTTTTTCTTTTTGGTGGTACAGGGATCAAACTCAGGGCCTTGCGCTTGCCAGGCAAGCACTCAGTCCACTAAGCTATTTTCCCAGACCCATCTAATCTTTGTATTTATTACTTTTGCCCTTATTTTTTTCCCTTGCCTAGAGTCCCACTTCCTGCCACCCATCATCCCACCTAAATTTATTGTTATAACCCAGTGAAATACAGTTTAGTGGGGTAGTAGCACTGTCAGTCACGAGAAACTCATTTGATCCCAAGACCTGTCCCTAAATAAAATACATAAGGTAAATCCAAGTGCTAATTTTTCTCATAATCAAAATTGAAAAATAATACCTGTTTCAAAAGATTGCCACAGACATTAAAATGAAATGATATAAATGGAGATTATAAAGTACTATTCCAATATATGCTAATATTACTGTGATTTTAAGAATCTATTGTAGTAGTGCTTGTTTTGTTTTGTTTTGTTTTGTTTTTGAGACAGGGTCTCCCTATTTATTTAGTTCAGGTTACATTTGAATTCATTATGTAGGTCAGGCTGACTACGAACTTGTAGCAATTCTCCTGCCTCAGCCTTCTGAATGCTGGGATTACAGGTGTGTGCCACCATGCCCAGCTTGTAATGAAATTGTGGTCTCCTCTGTTGGGACACACACACACACACACACACACACACACACACACACACGCACACACACTAAAACAGTATTTCTAGACAGAAATTGTAATAGATAATGCTACTAAGCAAAATACCAGGCCAAGACAAACATTGTTTGGTTACACTGTTTCTATATTGGCAATGCTACTTTTAAAAATGAAAGGTTTTATAAAGAAATATGCAAGATTCTCATTAAAATTAATTTTTATGTCCCTGCATTAAGATGCTCAAAGTTTAAAAATTTTAAAAATGCCATTTTGCACTTGTTCAGCCATGCTTTTTTCTCTCAACCATTGCCATTAAAAAAATGGTACTTGGGATTGAACTCAGGACCTCGTGCTTGCCGGGCAAGCACTTATTCTACTGAGTTATCTCCCCAGCTCCTAAAATATTCTTATATTGAAATTATTTCTTAAACTGTCAGGTGTTCTGTATAAGATTTAGTTGGCCACTAACAATAACAAACTGAATTGTAACTACTAAACCTAATATCCGTGAGGAAGAGACTTAACTGGCTGTCAGCGCTCTCCTACTTACACCCCTGCTATCAGCCCAATCACTGCTTTTACGCTTGCACCTCCATGATAGCTCTCAGAACGTTGGGCACATCCCATTATACGTAGCAATGTGTTATTCTCCAGGAATTCACCTAGAAAATCCTGCCTGCAGGTAGGTTAGGCTCTCGCTAAGAGTTAGCGGAAGCCGTCATGATTACTCTCACATCATGCATTTGTTTATTTTCTTCTGAAAAGTTGAGCCATCTGCCTCTCTGATGCTAGTTATATAAAATATTTCTTGTTGACTTTGATTTTTCTGTGCTTAGCGTAACATACCACATGCACTACAACAGGGTATCTGGGAGTCTTTACCTAAAAATTAAAACATGTCAAAATGAATTAGGAGGTCTCATCTTCATTTCTGATTGTTTTCAGCACTGAGTCTTCTCCCAGAATTCTACACAGTTCATTGAGTCTCTGCTGCATTTTGGGAATTCCGGCTAGCTGAGACTCTAGCTTTTGTTTTTCTTCACTCAGTGTTAAACGAATGGCAGTATCCAACTGTTCAAAGCGCCAGCCTCCTTCACCATCGAATTGTAATAAATGAGTGTGGTATTTCCTGCATGATGAAAATGAAATAATATCATTAGCCATAATAGTGAAAAACAGTTTTTGCTATAGGTTTATAATTCTAACTGACAGTCAAAGGCAAATTTTAAGTGCTGAGTTTATATTTGATGAAAATCACAAGTTAAATACTAAATAGTCTAAAATTCCAGCGTCAGTACCCTAATCTCCAGGTTATTATCATTGATTAAATTTATCTTCTATTCTGAATGTGTAAGAATTACCAACAAAGCCTTTGCTGTTGTATTAAATTATCTGTATAACCAAGTATGGCTCCTTCTTAAATAATATTCTTAGAATGGCAGCAAGCAAAGGAAATGAAGGAAAAAAAAGCAAAACTTAAGATGGTCATGCAGAGAAAAACCAGGGAGAACAAATGAAATAAAATATGAATTCTTTTTTTAATCCTTCTTTGGAAATGAGTTTTTCTATGTAAGTAAAATTTCTCAATCACTTAAGTTTAGACATTTTAGAAAATGAACCCACTGATAGAAATCTTTAAAAAATTCTTCCATATCTTCATGTAATTTAATTTCTTTTTTTCATGGCTCAGCTACAGAGGTAAGAAGTTCACAGCGCTGTGAGATTAGTATCAACAATGCCAGAGACAGCCCATCTTCTCAGAGCAGAAGTCACTAACTGTTGGGGGATGGGTAGAGGCATTAAAGGTGAGACATAAAGGGTCCCACAGCTGGGCCCTTGTACAGTGTCAAGGTGGCTTTGAGATGCTGGCCCAGCATTCAGTTTTTCTGTCTTCTTTTAGGTACTTTACTTCCTGCTTCCTGTCAACACTATAATTGTTTACTGAGACTAATAAACTTTTTTCAGGAAAGTTCCTATATCTTTGCCTTAAAAAAACTGAAATATAGTTCTCATGACATAAATTTACCCCTCAAAGGGTAAAATTAAGTGATTTTTTTGGTATATGAAGAAGCTCGTGAAATCATCACCACTACCTAACCTCAGAACATTTTCTTCATTCACAATAGAAATCCTATATCCATTAGCAGCTCTTGCCATGCCTTCCTCTGTCCAGTGCCTCTCAACCACTCATTTCCTTTCTGTCTCTATCAATTTCTCTACTCCAAGTTTTTCATGTACACAGAATCATACAATATGGGGGCTTTTGTTATTGGCTTCACATATCAAAATGGTTTCAAGGCTCATGCATTTGTAGCATGTGTCATGTTTCATTGGCTTTTATAGCTAAAGTACATTCCCTTGCATGACATTGTATGTCCTGTTTACTCATCAACTGGTGGACATCTGGGCTCTGTACCTCCCCTGCTATGACTTAGATCTGGAATGTGTTTCCTAAAAACCTCCTGTGTCTGGATGGTGACTGGACCATTGGGGAGCTGTTCTCACCCATGGGCCGACCCACTGATGAGTCTTCAGGTAGGTATGCTGTTAGAAGATAGAGGGCTGTGACCTCCACGGGCGAGTCTCCCTCCCTAAATCCTCTCTCCTGTCTCTGCTTCCTGGCTTCCACCTGTGAGCAGCTCCACTCAATGGCAGGCCCCGCCCCATGCCACTTCTGCATTTCAACTTGCCGGCCATGGACTGAACCTTCTGGAACTGTGAGCCAAAAGAAAGCCTTCCTGCTAAGTTGTGGGTGCTGGACATTGCGTCCCAGCAAGGAGAAAGCGATTAATACCTCCTTCCCTTGCTTTTTTGGTAATGATCAAACTCAAAGTCTTGTGAATGCTAAACAAACACTGCACCACTAAACTGCAACCCTCAGCCTTAACCCTATTTAAATTGGATGTTTTCTAACAGGGACATTTGGCTAGTTTAGCTGACAAAGTAAGGTGACTGTCAAGCTGAAAGTTTAAACTGGACAATATATGATGTGGATTTTTATTCTTCTCCTTATACCCAGAGTTTCTCCAGAGTTCCAAACCTCTGATTGCCTAACAGCTGGGACCATCTCCAAATTGAATTGAAAACAGTGTATTTCTATGTCACTTGAAAAAATGTCAAAAATCCTGCTATCATAATATTAAACTTAAGGTAAGAGTAACAGAAAAACAGAAGAAGTATGGCATACAATTTACAAAAGAGAAATAACAGCAGAGACCATCTTATTTATTTTCTTCAACTTCTCTCAGACCTTCCTAGTCAAAAACAATTTTAGATTGTGGTCATTCAAATCTTAGGCGATCTCAACTTTCAATCTATAATGAGGGTCTAATTTGTCACTCTCTGGTCCTACAGAGATGTGGCTTCTACATGGGAGGAATGAACTGTGTAGGTGTCGCATGCCCTCAGAGTCAAAGAGATGTTCTACATTACTAGATAAAATAATATTTCAAGGTTTAGGATAATTAGAAGAATTTTTTTTAAAAAAGTATTTGGTGCAGGGTCTCACTGCACAGCTCAGACTCGTGGTGATCTTCCTGTTTTCAGTCTTCCCCAGAGCTGGGATTAAAGGTGTGCACCACTGTGCCCAGACCTGGGGCTGGCATGGCAGGTAGTACCAAGGATGGAACCCAGGTCCCTGTGCTTGAATTAGAAGAATTTAAAAGAAACAACTATTTTAACTATGACTCACTAGAGATGATCTGTAGATGTCTTTTTTTTTTTTTTGGTGGAACCGGGGATTGAACTCAGGCCCTTGCGCTTGCCAGGGAAGTGCTTATTCCACTGAGCCATCTCCCTGGCCCCTTGTAGATGTCTTTTGCAAATAGGATAAAACACAGGAATAAAATAATTCAATATGCTATTATTTCATTAGACACCAGTATCAATTTTAATCTTTATAATAAACAATTACCCATCTGTTGTTATGGTAGGAAAGATAATGAACTTTTTTTTAACTTTAGAAAGCTTTCCATGGAAAACAGAAAAATAAGAATTTTATTCTACCTGAGAGAAAAGATAAAGAGAAATAACAAATTTCTATAAAGTGATTAAACTAATTCACAAAGAGCTAACATGGTGTTTAGTTTGATAGAGAAATAGGCTGTGGAAAGCTACAACTAAAATATGTTTCCATGGTTAAAAGATGTAACATTACAAATTTTGCTATTTGCTTAGAGAACTATTTGTTCCTCTAGTTGAGAAAACAAAGACTGAAATATTTCCAGTGTTTCTTCAGGCTAATTCAGTGAAGAAAAAAAAATGACAGGATAGCATAATAAAGCCATTGATAAAGGTCATACAAACACCAGCTCTAAGAGATAACTCTGTTTTATGCCAACATGTGGGATTTGGGAGCTGGTCTGGATATCTGGAAATGATAGGTCTGTGCCAAAATGGCTCAATAGTTCTGGTCTGGGTCTGTGTCATCCCTAATTCAGAGGAGTTCCAGGAAATGTCACAATTGGCTTAAAGACCCAGGTTCTGTTGGTTTTCTCAGGCAAAAGTCAGAAGAATCATATCCATTGACATGGATTCTGATGTACACTGGACCAGGTCCAGACTGCCTCTGGAGAGATCAGCAAATCCTACCAGCCCAGATGTCACTGATTCCTCGCAATGCTGAGAGAAACCCTCAGTGCTAATTTGGGCCAGTTTGGGAAGTGCTCTACTTTCAGATCTACTCTCTGAGGGGGGAAAATTCTGAAAAGTCTGAATGTTTAAATAGAGTGAAAAATCAAATATTAAACTCTCAACAGAAATGAAAAACATTGAACAATAAATACTGTTTACTCATAATTTTAGTGAAAGCATTCTCTGTAAGAAAAAAGGTATGAAGGGCTACAGGGTGGACACAAACATTGCTACTGGTCTAGTTTGGTAGCCATGTGTCATGACAGCTCTGGCATGGAATCTGATCAGCCACCTATCACAGAACGGGGAAGGGGAGTGCAGGGAAGAGTGGGGGAGGGGAGGAGACAGGAACCAGGAGTGGGAACAAGAGGTGGCCTGAGCAGTCGTTTGGGAACTATGACGCCAAAGCATATGCAAGAGCGAGTCATACAGCTGCTAATACACCCAAAGAAAAAGCTTTTGATGGATAAAGCAGAAATACTTAAGTAGGAATAAGTATTTTTTGTGGCTTATGTACAGAACGCATTTTGAGTTCTGTTACAGTGGGCACCATTGCATAGCACAGAGCATGTGATTACAGAAGCTCATTTTTTCACTTTTCTAATTCTCAGAATGTTTGTAAAATGAAAGAATTAGACTACTCATATTCCATATAAGTTGTGAGACATATACAAAATGAACCTGCAACAAAACAGATGCTAAGTGTTCATTAGTAATTCTTACTACACTCCTGAATTATCAGAGAAGTAGGAAGGCGGCAAAAAATAGTGGATCTTTAAAAGAGGGCTTTTAAATTTCTACAAAATATTACTTATAAAAAGTTCAGCTCAGTTTTTCTTTTTCAGTCTTTCTGAGACAGGGTCTTACTATGTAGTGCGGGCTGGGCTTGCCTGAAGTCACAGGTCCTCCTGCCCCAGCCTCCCAAGTGTGGGATGACAGGCTACCATACCTGGTTCAGCACATTTCGATTTAAAATAAAAGCACGCTTTTCCTCCCCTGTGTTCTGTGATTTTATCACTTGGGGAAATATCAAGTTGTCATCTACACAGCCCCCCCCAAACTTTAAAGAAAGGACTAAAAGAGTGATATGGAAATACATATTCTTGCCTTTCCTAGGATATTCTAGGGTTATGATAAATATTTTCAGTTCAAATAAATTACTGAATTTTTCTACAACTTTTCAAAATTACTAGAAAATGATGATAATGACCAAAATAATACATTACAGTTATGATAATAGCTTGGAAGCATCTAAGTCTTATATTTAGCATTGTAGTAACAATTACTAATGACTAAGGTACAACTTAAAACATAGTTGAGAAAATAAGCAGAATGCTTCATGTTCTACGGTGCAGTTATGCAAAGTTCTTTAAAAAACAAACAAACAAGGAAAAACCATTTCTCGCAGCCCAGCCAGCAATGGAAACACTTACCAAAGAGAAGGCCTGTGCGTTATAGACAGTAAGGATATTCCAGCCCCTTTCGCAGCCTGAAATATCTTTCCTTCAACATCAATGCTGACAGCACTGGTACATTCATCTAACAATGCATATTTTGGTCTTAAAAAAACACAAAAATTAATTATTTTCCTCTTTGAAACACAAATCTTTCTTTGGCATATTAAGTTGCAATGCTAACAAGTTCAAACCAGTAAAAAGGCATATGATCTTATAAAATGCACTAAGTGATAAAGCAAAGAAGTAGTCATATTTTTTTCACACTTGGATTAGAAGATCACATTCTTTGTAAATTCCTGTTCACAATATAATAAGCCCTATTGTCATGCAGATGAATAAATCCTAACTATGAGGCTTAGGAAAGACGAGGCAGGTTACTGAGTGCATTTCTGCAGAACACATGGTAATTCTTGATGACAGGGTTGAATTAATTACATGAAAAACATTTAAGCAGCTAATTATGAAACTGGCCACAATCCTGTTAGCACAGATTGAAGGAGAAGATTATTTTATGAACAGCATGAATCCCTAAGCATTACTAATGGCACTTCATCACTGTGTGACTCTGCAGGAATGAAGAAGCCTACTCACAGGGTTTAGCTTCAGATTTCCTATGGTTTGGACCACAAATGTCCCCTCAAAGGCTCATGTGCTTAGAGGGAAGACTTGGTGATGACCGGACCCTGCAGCATCGATGTGTGGAGTGTCCTGGATAGCCCAGTCTGCTGTGAGAGGTGGTGCCCCAAGGAAGGACGGACACCACTGGGGCATACCCTGGGAGGATGGGTCCCTGTCCCTGCCCTTCCTCTCTCTGCTCTTCTCTTACTCTTTTTTTTTGGCCATCAAGGGGTGAGCTGCTTTCCTTCCTGGTGCTGTTTCTGCCCTGAAGTGAAATAACCAACCTCTCAAACTTCTGAAGCCATGAGCCCAAATAAAGACCTTTCCTTCCTAGGAGGCATGACCTGGGCTTGGTCCTAGCGATGCAAGTGTGATGGTGAATGTGAATGTGAATCTTGACTGTCGCCTTGACTGGCTTGAGAGCCCCCTGGGAGATGAGCTGAGTGTACTGTGGGTGGTACTCAGGCCACAGTGACCACAGAGGTTCATCTGGCCGTCAGTCCCCCTTCTCTGGCACACGTCCGCTGTGTTCTGCCATAAGGTGAGCGGCTTTGCACTGTCATGTCCTTTGGCCATGGTGTTCCTGCTTTGAAGCCAGCCAAACATGGACTGAAGCCTCTGGAGCCATGAGCCAAATTAACCTGCATTCCTTTAAGTTTCAAGTGCCAGGTATTTTGTTCCTACAAGGTAAAGTTGACTGATCCAGTAAACAACCGAATACTACTAGGACTAGGTCTCAGAATCGAATTCTTAAGAGGAAAAATCAATGCAGATCTTTGGAGTTGTATTCAAATGAGCTCAATTGCTCGTAGCTCTTTTTTTTTTTTAAACATTGATAATGAGTATACACTGTTCATTCTGCTTATACCACTCCCTTTTTAAAAATCAGATCCTTGCTCTCATCTTTCTCTGTGCTTTTCTTTCACTCCCTCAGTTATCTTGCACTTAAGGTACATATCTGGATTCACCAACATAGATACTGGAACTGAAGCCAATTCCTGCACCGTCATTTATGGTTCACTTTAGGGTCTCAGTTTCAAGAACTTGCCAGGGTAATTTTCCTCATAAAGTTATTTTTAAACACATGACAAAAGAAAAAAAAATGCATCAGTGATAACTTCTCATTCAGCCTAAATACACTAATCACACAGCACTGTAAGTCACCTTTCTAAGATGGGTTTATTAATAGGATCCTGTTCTGGGTAAATAGTCAAGGACAACAGATAAAGGAGTCAAAGGCAACTTTAACACCATTAGAATAAAAATGCTTGCCATGCGAAGAACTAAAACATCACTGCAAGTGCCCCAGGACAACACTAACAAATACAGCTTTGCAGGTTGGCTTTCGATTACTGTTCTGGTATAAGTATCAAAGTTTCAGCTATTTATTTCAAGTTACAGGCACTTAAAATCTCTTTGGTTAAATATTTTATTGGTGCATCTTGCTATTTATTGCAAGGTTTATCTTAACACAAAAAAATTGATGGTCTCATTTTGCATTATACCACTTTTCACTAACTCTCCTGGGGCTCATATTACGGAATAGCTGTGGACAAGAACCAAACATTCATGGTGACAAGGGGAACAACTGGTCACAAATGACAAGCTGCAGAGTTTACTCTTGAACTCAACAGAGAAAGCAGCAATCAAAATGCACTTCACTAAAATTTCTGAGTAAAATCTGGTTTGTATTTTCTTAACTCATCATATTCTTAAACTATGTTCCTTATTACAAATAGCATGATATTAATGCAACTCAGAATTTTTCTCACTATAAAATTCCAGTTAGGAAAATATATACTAACTAATTTCGTTGATACAAAGTTACAAAATACGTGAATTAATTTTTGATGACTGAAATCAGAACAATAGTTTTCTGTGGGGGAAAGTACTGCAAATGGGTGGGCTGGAAGTATAGCTCAGTGGCATAAGCACCTGCCTGGCAAGCTCAAGGTCCTGAGTTTGATCCCTGGTACCGCAAAAAGCAAAACAAACAAACAACAACATATAAAGCATGAGAAATGGGCATGAGGAAATGTTCTGGAGAAATATAAATGTTCTCTATCTTATTTCAAGTATTTGTTACAGAACATGCATACATTTATCAAAAGTAATTTGATTATATGCTTAAAATATATACATTTGGTACATAATTTTTAAAACAAAATAATTAACCCTGGCTAACTGTTGCATAATACAGAAAGATACATAATAGCATATAAAATACAAGGATATGCTATAATATACCTTATGAAAATAATTACATGAAAATAATTAAAATTATAATCACCTATTGTGTACCAAGACTGGTAATAGTTTTTTTTTTTTAATAGTGTTTCTTCTCTTTATTTTGTTTTTTGGCGGAACCAGGAATTGAACTCAGGCCCTTGTTAATAGTGTTTCTATAGGTAACAAAAACTTTAATTCTTTTTATTTCTTCACCTTTTCATACTTTTGTAAGATAACATTTAAGCAGAATGTGTAGGTCATATATTCTTTGAATGATAAACATTGTGTGTTACAGTCATAATGAATCTAAATATAACTGAGCTTTTGGCTCTAATTTCTAGGTTGTAAGAAAAATGGGAAGTCAAGGAATGCTACTCAAAGATGTCATGCAGCTATCAGGTGAACCTGGGATGGGCAGCATTCAGTGACAAGCGACCCAGCTTCTTCAAGTCAGTGACTTTAAGGGTGGTGAGGGCAGGGAAGGAGGGACTCTATTTATTTTATTTATTTATTTATTTGCATTTTAGGGGAGGTTCTACAGGGTGTTCAGGGTCTCACTACTATATCAGACTCACAGTAATCCACCTGTTTATAGCCTCCCAAGTGCTGGGATTACAGGCGCGCACCACCATGCCCAGTCTCAATTGCTATCTCAACACGCCTTTGGGGTGGGGCTGGCACAGCAGGCCCGGGGATCGGACCCCCTGCCCCTGAGCCTGCTTGCAGGCGCTTTAATGTGCTGAGCTATGGATTTTTTAAAAAGGAATCACTTTTTCATAAAATAAAAGAATGCCCCCCCCAAAAAAATCAAGAAATAATAAAATAAAAAATGTGAAACTTACATCTTGGTTTGAACAAACCAAATGCGAACAGGTTTTTAACAATCAGGAAAACTGATTATGAAATAGGTATTAGATAACTTCAAGTAAGTATTAGTTTAATTATGTATGCCTATGACATGTTATTAGGAAGAAAATTTCCTAACATTTCAGATATTTATATCCAAGCAGTTAGGGAGAAAGTTTCATGTCTTTGACTTGCTTAAAAATAGCTCAGGAATTAAAAAAAATAGTCGATAAATCAAGAGTGACAAATACTGCGCTAGATTTGTTAAATCCGTGTGATGGGAAAGCAGCTCACTCTGTAGTTCCCTCTTTTGAAGACGCTTAGCATTTTCCACGCCTAAGCTGTCTTTAAGAGATGGCCAAGTAGTTTCTAACCGTGCAGTAAGGAAAAGCTGATGCATTGTTGGCTCTTCCTTAGCTTTTTGTTTTAAAGTTCTCTAGGAACACACACACGGCTGCTCTCTAACTCATCTGACATTGGTGACTCTGCCCCAAATGATGATACAATTCTCGCTTCCTTGAGTGCTAAAAATGAGAAAGATAATTCTTGATAACTTTATGCTCCACACAAGTCAGATTCTTATTTCTAGAGAACTAAGCAAAGAGAGGAAGAGAGAGAGAAGAAAGGGAGAATAGGGAGAGGGAGAGGGAAGGACAACGGGTGGAAGGAGAGGGTGGGAGGAAAGGGGAAGAGAACGGGGTGGTTTCAAAGAACAGGACCACTGAGAGGAAGGATGCAGAAATCCAGTCCTGCATCTCGCTCTCTGTGAAGAGAGCACGAAGTCCTTTGTGGGTGCATTGGTTACTCTGCTGGGCACCCACTTCTGCTTTGTGAAGGAGTGAGCAGTATTAGTGTAAGTGGTTACTGAATGGTCAGAAAGCTTATTTAGTTTGAATTTACTAATCTAATTCCTGCCTACTACGTGTGCACTAGTGTAAGACTGCCCATGTGTTTTTCACATTCTGAAGTTAGTAGCAATCCTCTTTTAAACTTTAGCACACATAAAAATTTAATTTGGCCCTCTGGACCTTGTTTCATCAGAAGTTACTCCACATGGAAAAAGAAAAAAATAAAACACTGGGAGATTCTGTTACAAGAAAAACTAATCAAAGACATTTTGCACTGTGCCCTGTGTACTCATATTCCTACCCAGTTCCTTTCCTCCTCCCTGTCCCCTTCCCCCTTCCCTCCATTTCTCAATCCTCTTCCCCTTTGAGAATGGTCTGTCTTCCTCTTCATATTATTATCTAGTATTTACTTGCTCTTAGTTGTAATTAGGGTTTCTCGTATGAGGGCAACCATGCGGTATTTAGGCTTAAGTGAAAATTTATTTTACTCAACATTATGATGTCAAGGCGTATCAATTTTCTACCAAGGGGCTTTTTTTCTTTTGAGGGAGCTACCAGGGATCACACTCAGGACCTTGCACTCGCCAGGCAGAAGCTGTGCCGCTGGGCTCTCTCTGCAGTGCTATCTTTCTTTATGGCAGAGTCGTCCTCCAGTGCGTGTAAATACCACGCTTAAGACATTTTAGAGTTATGGGCAGGGAGCTAGCTCCGCAGGCTCCATGCCTGCCTGGCAAGCACAGGATCTGGGCTTGATCCCCGGTACTACATGCCATGCCAGCCACCGAAACCAGGTGTGGTGGCAGGTACCCATAATCCCAGCGCTGGGGAGGCTGAGACAGGAGGCTAATTAGGAGTCCCAGCTGCATGGCAAGACCTTGTACCAAATAAATAAATCTTTAAAAAATATATTTTTAAATTAAGATACAGATAGTGAATCTTGTTTTGGATTTTATATGTAATAGCGGCTACCTGCACAGCGTATACTTACTTGTGATAAAACATCCGAGCCATGCCCATTCTCTGCTTTTCGCCTCCTGAGAGAACATCTTTCCAGTCCATAACAGCATCCCATCCTTAAAAAAAGCATGTAGATCATTTATTGAATTATTACTGTCTCTATGCTGCACAAAGGACTTCTGGCAAGGTCTAACTGTTAAAAGGAACAACGCAGTATTTTACAGAATATATCCCTGGACAAACTACAGGGCTTCATGTCCAAGCATTTTGTTTCAGATGTGATGTACTTTTAATTGTAATCATTCCTTGTAATAACAAATCTTTTTTCTTTTTTTGAGAGAGGGCCTTGCTCAGCAATTCAGGTGGGCCTTAAAATCACCGTGGAGCCCAGGGTGGGCCTCAGAGATCCTCCTGCCTCAGCCTCCTGAGTGTTGGGATTACAGGCATATGCCACCATGCCCAGCTATAATAAATCATAAGAATTCTAAATACTGCACTTTAAAAAGTGTGCTTGGTTCTCAGTATTCCAGGGAGGTTGGTGGACTGCTGCTTATTTCAGAGGGAAGTGGAAGAAGTGGCCAACAGGTTTGCACATGTAAGCTGCGAGGCCTATGAAGGCTGCGAGAGGAAATAATTTAAGTGGCACCCCCAGGCCTGGTGCTCCACGTAAGGCTCCTGAGCGTCCGCTGTGTTTCTTCTAAGATGGATACTATTTCTTCCATACACGTATTACTAACACAAGTGAGGGATTCAAAATTTTCTCAGTAACAGAAATGTCTTAAGTTAACATTTAGCTATCAATGCAAAGGCTCGTATCACACCCTAATGTTGTTATGCTTTTAGCTGAGCAACCTATCCTAATTAAAAATACAACCACAGTCCCACTCCCATAGTGCCTGATTTTCAAAGACTAGGACTGTCAAATCTTGACAAGTACTTAGGACAACATTTCCAAATCCTAAGTATTTTGGATGTAATTCTCAGAAAAATTCCATGCTTTTTTGCCTTCATATTTCTCTCTTGGCTGACCTTTCATCATTACTAAAATTTATAAATAACTTGTTTAAAGGGAAAGAAAAAGAAGCCTTTCTTTTCTTGTTTGTTGAGTATCTGAGAAGCCAAATTATCAGAACAATTTTATCACTTGCTGATCAGAAGAATACAGGATTCTTCTTTAATATCCAAAAGTTCAGAACATTTCAGAGAAAAATACGTTAACTAATGTTCAATATGAATCGCATGTCTAGTCAGGGAGACAGCTCACAGCATAAGTGCCCTGCTGGCAAGCACAAGGCCCTGAGTTTGGTCCTTGCTACCAAAAAAAAAAAAAAAAAAAAGTGCATGTCTACATTTGTGAATAGCTTTTTTCCTTTAAAAATTATAACAAAATTCATTATATTAAAAGTCTAAAATTATAAATTACTACAAACAGTGGTTATCTATTAATGGGTGCCTGACATTGACAGGAGTAACAGGAAAAAAATTTTGGAAAGCATATTTAATTTTTGCATGAAGTGAAGGCATTACTTATTCAAAAAATTAAATAAATACAATAAAGTAATATATTAAAAAATAATAAGTTCACAAGTGTCTGGAATGAAAGACTGTCCCTTGTTTCCTAGTGGCCCTCCGAATTCTACCTTCCAAAGTAAATCACTGTTCATTTTCTTGGATAAACTTTCAGAAATTAGTTTTTAAAAAATATAATCATATAACTTTATATTAATGTCTTAAGACTTATTTTAAGAGAAAACCTCAAAATATTATTTGATTTAAAGTTCTGGCTTCTGGGAAAGCCTGCTGAAATAATACTTTTACTATGACTGAATTTTATAATATTTGCAAAATATGAGTGATGTTGTAAAAAATAGATTCGGATTGCTACACTATAGAGAAATATTCAAATAATTCCCCCTTCAAATAATTTCCCCCTGACCACTCAGTACAAGGCCGAGAAATGTAGGTGAGTCAGTGAAAGGTTTGCCATTTTAATAAGCTGCGATCTGTGCTCTTCTACACCCCATGGGCTTTGTGAACAGTACCACGTGATCACATGCCACATAAATCAGAACTCGAGTCATGATGTCTTTGATGCCGAGACTGAGGCAGCTTAGAAGAAAATTATTTTCCTGCTTCTCAGAGTTGCACAATCTACTCTGTCATACTTTGTGTAACCTGTTTGATGGGATGGAATGAAGTTCTTATTCCCATCTTTTACTAAGCAAAGATTAGCTAATCCAAACAGAACTTCAGGCTTCTTCCAAAGTGAGTGAGATACTTGCACACAGAAGCATTTTTCTTGCTTTGCTTAAATGTTTTCTGTTTAAGGATTAAGCAAGCAAACCAGTTTATATGTGAGGATATTCTAGTTTTTATTACTGTCTAAAAAGCTAACAGGGCTGGTGAGATAGCTCAGTGGATGAAGCACCTGCTTAGACAAGCACAGGGACCGGGGTTCAACTCTCGGCACCATATGCCATGCAGGACCCGTCCCCAGAAGCGCTGAGCCAGCTAATGAGACCAGGCGTGGCGTGCATGCCTGTAATCCCTGCACCGGGGAGGCTGAAAACAGGAGGATCACTGAGTCCCAGCTACATAGTGAGACCCTATACCAAATACATTAAAACAAAACAATATAGCTATGAGGCTGCATAGCACAATAGCACGCTCTGGCAATAAACAGTGACTTAAAAGTCAGATCTGTGATTTCCTGTGCTGCCTCATTCTAGGGCCCTATTAACCCGAATTCAATATGTAAACTGGGGATAGTAAAACCTACATTGTTAGACTAATAATATTAAATGAAATAATATATAAGCTGTTTAACATTCTGAATTATGAACACTAAATAAACCATAGCAATTATAGTTACTAAGTTGAAATATTCTTTTTCCTAAAATGGTAGGGAAACATACACATTGTAGGACCTGCCTATGGCATGGGAATATAATCATCTGGGTTTGGAGTATTTATATTAGTTCTAGAGCTTCCTCATGACTTTTAAAAGAAAAGAATATCTTTATTTTAAATTTCTATTTGGATTATTGGATTTCAAACCTACTCAAAATAACATGATAAAGATGTCCTATCTACTTTGCCACAGCACTTTGTAACCAGGAAGAAACTAACCATATGAAACAATAAAATGATCTGCACTGCTTATATGGTGGAAATTGCAAACACCATAGAAATCGGTACAATAATATCATTCTTGTCTGATTCGTTTGCTTATTCTAAGCATCAATGAAATAGTTTTTATGAAATTGTCATCTAAAATATGAAATATCATCATACAAAGGCAAAGTATCACTAGTATCAGCACCGTAACTGTGACATCACCACCCATTAATTGTTGAATATCCACATGGCACTAGGCTGAATCTTGTATAACTATCTCAAAAACTTTGCAAAATACATTTATCCCATTTTCCAGTTTAAGATACAGAATGTGGTGGTAGCTGTGACTTGATCTGAGAACTCTCAACACCTGTCTTCTCAATCTACTACACTTACCGCTACTGACAGTATAAACGGACTGTGAAGGGAGCAGAACACCCATGCAAAATTAAACTAAAATTCTAGCTTGTTATTTCAGTGATGTTTCTCAGCTATCAAATTAAGAATTATCAAATTATTTCAAAATATAATTATTAGAAAATAATAATTTAAACATACACATGCATGATATTCTTATTCTTAATCTCATACTCTGATGAAAAGCACATTGCAGAAGTTTCCATACATTATTTTATGCTGTTTGAGAGAAAGAGTAAACTGGTAAATTATGGGATTGAAAATGAGAAGTTCTGTGACAAGTCATGAAATACTGCATTTAATATGAACTGAGAGCTGGGTAGGTGAATATTTTACTCATAGATTTTGCACCTAAAATGGTTTTGGCTTCAGGGATACTTGTATATTTGAATATTTAAAAAACCCTTTTATATGCTAGCTGTGGTGACATGCAGTTCTGGTAAACTTAGGATGCTACATCAAATATAGTACAAGCATAACACATGGAATTTCATATTATTAAAAAGCTTTCACACAGCAAAAGACATCACTAATACAGTAAACATCCAAACCAAAGAGTTGGAAAAACTTCTAGCCAGTTGTCCCACAAAGAACTTATATTTAGAACCTATAAAGAATTGAAAAAAAAAGTTAAAAAAAAAGAAATAAACAATTACACATTTTTACACAGAAATTTAGAAATCTAACCATATANAACACTGTAGCAGGACAGTCCTATGACATTTTTTTCTTGTCTCTCAAAACTAAACAAAAAGGGGGATATAAACAAAGGACAATTTTGTAGTAAAAAATATCTATCTGTATATATAAAATAGCATAAGTATACAGATACTTTCTCTTAGTTTGATGAGAAGAAAGTTTTGAACTAATAGTGTCTAGGCAAGATACCATGTTTGCATGTTGTACTATGAATAATTACTATGAAGACAATAATATGCAATATATTAATTATTTTAACTGTCCTACTAATCTGTTTTGAAACTGTCTCATTCCTATTTCTTTCTCAATAAAATTAAAAAATAAATAAAATCATTACTAATAAGAAAAGAATTTTTAAAAATGAGACCTCCGAAATTTGAAGACTCAATTCAAAAACGAAAAAAGATGAAGAAATACCAATGGCAAATAAACACATGAACACCAGTGGTCATTCGAGAGCTGCAAATTAAAAGAACACTGAGATTCCATCTCACCTCAGCAAGAGTGGCTATCACGAAGAAGCCAACCAATAACAAATGTTGGAGGGGCTGTGGGGTAAAAGCCACCTTTCTCTGCCATTGGCGGGAGACTCCTCAGAGCTAGACGTGGAGCTCCGGCTCTACCCTGCTGTTCTCCTTCTTGGCATCTTCCCAGAAGAACTGAAAACATCCTATCACAGCGATCTATGTGCACCCCTGTTTATAGCCACACAATTTGTAACAGATAAATCTTCTGGAAATAACCCAAATGCCCATCAACCAAGGAACAGGCAGACAAAACCTGAAAAGAGTTGTCAGTAATAGAAAACCACCGCAATTCTTTGTGAGCTTATTGTGCTGCAATGGTAGCACATGTTAAAATTAAACCATGAATTAAAAGTAGATCCATTTTTTAAAAAGTTAAATGCGGGCTGTGGAGATGGCTCAGGGGAATAAGCACTTCCCTGGCAAGCATAAGGACCTGAGTTCAATTCCTGGCCCCGCAAAAAAAAAAAAAAAAAATTAAATGTGTATAAAAATGACGGATCTACCTCCTTCTCTTTGAACTATGTGATACAGGTGGACACTGTGCAGAATACACTCCAAATCTTGGTCTGTGTAACCTTTAGCGTGCATATCATCCACCGAGTCAGGATAAATGACTTGATCCCGAAGACTTCCAAGAGACATGTACGGTCTGGAAAACAGCAAACACACAAGAATCAAGTGCAGAGTCACCTGAGCCTCTTCAGTGTGACATTCTGATTGTCTGAAAATAATAAAGCAAGCTTTATTTTTAATACTATTTTATTGTATGTTAGCACCAGTGTATATAAAATACCTTCGTGAAACAGAAATTCATGAAAATCCAGAGAGGCAGATGTTAAGGACTGACAAAAGTAGAAGTTTGTATGTTATGGCACATGTTAAGAAAGGGGAAATTTTTGTACAGGCTTCAATTTTCTTTTTTCCGAATAGTCACTGGTTGGTTAAAAGTGGTCTGGGAAATTCTTTTTTTTTTTTTTTCCCCTCAGGACCAGGGATTGAACTCAGCCCCTTGCATTTGCGAGGGACATGGTTATTCTACAGAGCCGCCTTCCCGGCCCAAAATGTGTATTAGTGCTTTTTTTTTTTTTTTTGTGGAGCCAGGGATTGAACTCAGGCCCTTGCGCTTGCCAGGAAACGCTTATTCTACTGAGCCATCTCTCCAGCCTGGGAAACTCGTAAGAATTCATTTCACTGCAAAAAGGAACAGGCTTTCTGTGGTCTGAAGGGATCTGTATTGAGGATACTCCATTCACTATAGGATCATGCTGAGCATTCTGCAGGCAGAACTGTTTTAAGTCTGCAGCTGCCTGGGAAACCTTCATGCGGTTGAGCCTGGCCTCCAGCCGGAGCTGCTGAACCACTTTCTTCACGGCGGTGATGCTGGAAGGGCCAGACATAGCACACCCAAGTGCCGGGCCAACTCGAGGGCCAGGGGCAGCGCATCAAGGGTCAGCGGGGCCAGACAGTGAGGCACAGGGGCAGGGGCGGGGCTCCAAACTCTGTCTGAAAGCCAGCTGTAAACACTGCAGTTTTTAGGACTGCATTTGTAACCTGTTGATGAGTATTTCTTTGACAGGCACTGAAAAATAATATCCTATTTGTTGAGCTGAGCATGTTGGCACACGGCTGTAATCACAGAACCTAGGAGACTGAGAGAGGAGGACTGCCTTTAAATTCAAGGCCAGCTTGTACTATCCACTGAGTTCAATACTAGCCGGAACTATACATTTAGACCATGTCTCAAACAAACAAACAAACAAACAAACAAACACAAAACCAAACCAAACCAAACCACCAAACAAAAATGTATTGGGACATAGATGTGAGAAAAGCTTCCATGAGAAGTCATTTGATATTTTCAGCAGAAAAAAGTATTGTGTCTTACTGCATTTGAGAACAGCTGCTTCTGTGCCTTAAATTTCTTTGGGTTACACATGATAAAATTTGGGAGGTTGACCCAACAAGTATAAAGAAACAATAAGAAAAAAAAAGCCATCCTTAGTAAGAAAATGAAAATTATATTGAGTCTCAAGTTTATCAGAGTGGCAAAAATTCAACAGCTTGATACCACTCACTAGCTAATGGGGAAAATAGAAGCTTTTGTAGTAGGTGAAAATGCAGAATGATAGAATCTCTGGACGAGATCTGGTGACATGACATATCATTTGCTCTATAATTTACTTTTAGGCTTTGACTTTGAGTGTACATTAAAAATGCCAAAGACAAATCATGCATAGCACTATTAAAACATTAGCTGAAAAAGCAGGATATTGAAAACACTGAATTGCCCAAATGAAACTGTGAATAAACTGTAGTATCTCTACTATGGAGATATAAAAAAGATAAGAAAGGTCTGTATCAATTGACACAGAAGGCTATCCATTACACATCGCTAAGTTAAAGATAAAATACACAGATAGATAGGAGGGTTTCTCAAGAACAGTCCTAATATACTGAACTAGATAATTATTGCCAAGAGCTGTTCTAGGTGTTGCAGGATATTTAGCAGGACACATGGTCCCTACCCACTAGATGTCAGTATCACTCCCTCCAGTGGTAACTAAAAAGTGATGTCTATGTACTATCATATGTCCGTTAGTGGATAAGAGCATCTCTGTTAAGATGATCTATTATAAAAAGCAAAATGAAATATACACTTACATGGCTACGGCTACCAAAGAAACACATAAGAAGGGTATATCAGAAAATATGGAAATTGGTTACTTACGGATAAAGAACAAGACAGAATGGATGGGGGGGGGGAATAACCACTATGATATCCTTGATATATAGTTTTTTACTTTAGAATCATATTAAAATATTATTTTTTGATAAAATAAAATCAAATTAACAAGAATAGAGGGAGGAAGAGAAACAAAATAATTAAATTGTATATGAAACTGCTAACTACACAAGAAGAGGAGGGTAAAGACGGGTGAATTAATGCAAGGAACAAGATTGAAAAATTACAAAGAAACCTTGAAACTTATTTGGAAAAATTATTCTTTGTAAGGATACAGGCTTAACAATTTGGGGAGTATTTTATACATATTGTAGGATTGATCAAATGAGTAAATTTGGATAATGTTAAAAGCTAGAAATCTCACTAGAACAGGTGAATGTAGGAAGGCAAAAAATCTAATGTTTAATGAGAGCTATAATGTTGGTAAGCATGCATGATTTAAATTACATTTAGTTTTTTAAGCTCTTCCTATGTCTGAAAATATCTAATATGGTTCTTCAAGTAAAGAGGACATCACTTGGGTAGTGCAATGGATTGAGTTTGGATCCAAAAATACCATCTCATACTAATGCACATGATTTTTCCTTTTCTGACACAAGGTCCCGCTATGTGCGTCAGCCTTGACTTCATACTGCGCAGGCTGACTTGAGCTCAAGGCAACCCTCCTGCCTCAGCCTCCCAAGTACTGAGAATACAGATGTGTGCCACCACACCTGGCCTAATATTCGTAACTGTGGCTGTGACTTTGTTATGAAATAGGGTCTTTGGAGATGTGTTAAGATAAGGATCTTGAGACAGGGGCCTCTTGGACCCATCAGATGGACCTAAAATCCAATAAATTCTCTAATAAAGGAGAACACAGCAGAGAAAAGTCCATGTGAACAAAGGTGGAGACTGGAGTTCTGCTGCCATAAGCCAAGGAACCTGGTACTGCCAATGCTGGAAATGGCAAGAAATAATTCTTCCCTGCAGCCTGCAGAGAGTGTGGGCTGCCAACATTCTGACCTATGGGCTCCAATGATGTGAGAAAACAAAGGTCTGCTGTTTCAAACCACCAAGTTTTAGTGCTTTGTTATAGTAGGCCCTAGAAATATTACAGGTAGTATTTATTTAAAAACTTGATAACCTGAATCATACCATGAGGAAACTATCAGACAAACCCAAATGAGAGAATGTTTAAAAATGATAACAGTCCTACATGCTTTAAAACAATTCATAAAACAAAACAAAATGCAGAGGGACACTCAGATCAAAAGAAACCAAGATTTGACAGCTAAATGATACTGGATTCAGAAAAACAAGTTACTATGAGCAAGTGTAAGGCAAGTGGAAAAACGTGACTACAGTTTAGAATATGAACACATGAATGGTAGGTTTCCCGAATTTGATAACCGTACTGTGTTTTGTTAAAAGAAGATTCTTGATCTTTGAAAACACACTGTAAAGTAGGTAGGGATGACTTAAGATTACTGCAATTTATTTTATTTTGTTTTATTTTTTGTATTTTAGGGAAAGGTCTACAGGGTGTTCAGGGTCTCATTACTAGATCAGAAGTTGTAGTGATCTGCCTGTTTACAGCCTCCTAAGAGCTGTGCAATTTATTTTTATCAAAAGAATAAATGGTGGGGCTGGGGAGATGGTTCAGTGGAACAAGCCCTTCCCTGGCAAGCGCAAGGGCCTGAGTTCAATCCCTGGTTCTGACAAAAAAAAAAAAGAAGAAATTTTGTGTTTGGCTATATGTGTTTTGTATGTTTCTCAAGAGAAAAAAAGAGAATTTTAAAATCCAGTATGTGTTCCCATATTATGCAAAATCATTTAGTTAAAGGACTGATAACACAAAGTTACTTTATAATACATTTAACTATACAAATTTTAACTTCAAATATTTATATTTTACAAAATTAAATTTTAAAAATAAATCTATACAAACTCCAGCATATTTTGTTTACACTGACATATAGCACACATATAAAATTCACCTTTTTCCCCCAGTACTGGGGATTGAATCCAAGGTGACTGACTCTCCCACTGAACTGTATTGCCAGGCCTTTTTATTTTTTATTTTGAGACAAGGTCTCCATCAGTTGCTCAGGCTGGCCTCACACTTAGAATCATCCTGCTTCAGTCTCTGAATATCTGGAATTACAGACGTGTGCCACTGTACCAGGTAATTAATGCTTTTAAAGTGTACAATTCAGTGTTTAAAGTGTACAATACATTAGCAAGCTTGTGTTAACATTATCACTAAATCCAGAACATTTTCTTCAACTTCCAAAAGCTTCAACAACAAACACTTTCCATTTCCATTTCCTCAACTCCTGACAACCACTAATCTGTTTTCTGTCTCCGGGACTCTGCCTATTCTGTACATTTCAAATACAGTGTCAGTCCCCTCATGGCTGACTTCTTCCTAAATACTTACATTTCTGAGTCTGACTTATTTCACTTAATATGGTGATCTTCATTTCCACTCATTTTCCTGCCAGTGACACAATTTCCCTGTTTCATGATTTCATAATATTATCTGAAACTAATATCTAATAAAATATTAGCATAAAATATGTATTCAAACAGAAATAGAAATTCAACACTATAGCCAACAGATGGCCGACAGTTTTAATTAGATACTCTGAGGCAACTTGGAAGAACAAATACACAAAGCTTTGGAAAGAGTACTTCTGCTGGTTTCCTAAGCGATGCCAGCTTAAGCTTAATATAAATCAGAACCACAGCAAGCCTTGTGCCTCAGTGTAAAACCCAGATAGTGGTGTGAAGAACAGTCCTGACACAGTGTACAGCTAAGATGTATATGATTCTACTGCATCACTCCATCAATGGCCAATAACTTATGCAATAACATTTTATATTGGCATTTCAGGGAAGACAATGTGGATTCATGGTGCCAATAATGGGAGTTAAAGAGATGGTTCTGGGGTCAAATCTTAATCTCACCATTTATTAGTTTAGTGATCATAATTCTGCCCCAGTTACCTAACTTGTAAAGCCATTTTAAAATTTCTATTTGTTATAAGGGCAGAATGAAGCAGTACATTTTTAATGGAGCTACAAGACACAAAGTGGTGAGGTCACTTAGTACTGAGTCCAGGCACGAGAAAGGCACTCAATCATCACGAAAACAATGGTTCCTTCTACATACGCTTAAGTTGCTGACTCAAGTGAGCTACAGCATCTTAAAGAGGAGCATGTTAGTAACGTTGCTTAAATGATAACTCCTGCCTGACATGCACAAGTACCCCTGGGTTGTTCCTTGATATAATGAACAAACTTGTAAAAAACAAAAAAGACCAGATGCAAACCTAAGTTCTATTTAGTTAGGCAAGAGATAACTTCTTTTATGTCCCAGAGTAAAGCTTTTGACTTCATATGATTAACAAGTACTAAGTCCCCAGCTGGGCAGATTTTAGTGATCGAGTCTTGTGGAGCACTCGTGGGACTACCTCAAGTTTATCCAGAAGTATTTCTTTTAGAAACCAGGGCAACATCTAGTTCACTGGAGCACTTTTTGCAGCCTGAAAGGTATCAGAATGCACTCAGTGGACAAATGCTTCCCTTGATACAGGAATCTGGAGGAGCACAACAGTGTACCGTCTTTAGAAGGGTAACTTAACATTACCTATAATTTTTGTTATTTTATAATTAGCCATTTTCTTTGATGAAAGAAATAGAAAATGATTTCATGCAGACTCAACTTTAAGAGGAAGCAAAATAAATTATATTTTTGCAGCGCTTAATTGCTTATGGGATTTTCAAAAGTCTAATAATGTTTTAAGTATATACCCTTGAAATTTTAAAAAATCAAAAGAAAACATGACTAATAGATACTATTTTTACTTAGTCAGGTAGGATTTAACTAAAATGCCAAATCATAAGCATTTTATAATGCTAAAAAACTGCAAATATGATCACATAGTTTGTTATTTGAACTATTGTTAAACAAGGTGAGATAAAAATATGAAAATTATTCCTTTGGAAATTTGCTATGAATCAGAATATTGGTGACATATAAAATATTCCATGAAATTATATATTAAAGACATCAACTACTGTTTTATTAAAATTAAATTTTTTCTGAATTGTTTTATAACCATACGGAATTTTAAAAATAATACATTCAATTATTAGTGAAGTACACAGCAACTAACCATACTCTAAATTTTATTAATATGATTTAAAAACATGATTACAACATTAGTCACTATTGCATTCTCTGGAAATGCCAGGAAGCAGATTTGGGAGAATGTTAGATCAATTTGAAAATACAAGGAAATGAAAGAGTATATGCAAAGTGTTTATGTGGTTAGTTTGCACAGTTTGAGACCTAGAATTTAACATTCTGAACTAGCTCAGGTTTCTCTAGTTCTACCAAAGTTGTACATAATGCATAAGGACTTACAGTTACCCTTTCGTGAACCTTCCTTTCTAGCTATATAGACTTATTTATATTATCTTCCAAATACTTCAGACAAATCAATTAATATGCCAGATTGCTACTGGCTTATTTGATCTGTCCCATAAAAAAAAGATCATTCCACTTATCTATTCTAAGCAATGAAGGAAATAGACTGTAATTAGTAGGAATAAAACTCTAGTAATTTACTGAAAACCCAGACTCCCCATCATGCACAGGTATTAGAATAAACCCATCAGTAGCACAGTATGACTTCTACAATTATCATTATTTATATAATGAACATAATGGCTTTTCTTTAGAATATAGAATTCACATTTATGTTTGAAACTATTAACTACAGTAGTAAGCTTATTTCAAAACAAATCTTTTCCTCATGGTTACAGATTTTTATTATGGATACAAATGTTTCAGAAGTTTTTATAATTTGCATTACACTCTTACTTTCTATGTTAGCATTTAAACAGTTTAATGAGGTTTATGAGGGGTTTTTTTTGGTAAACATTGACATTATTAGAGTCTATATAATTATTTTAAATTCAAGACAAAGGTAAAAAGAAAGGGAAAACATTGGGACAGTTAACTCTATCTTTTTACATGGAGTTTGTGGAATCATCACACAAAATACTAAACATTTGCTAAGTTCAGAACAAATAAATTAATTCAAGTCCTAAGGGAAAAATGTATTGTAAAAGATCTAGATGCAAAGAAAATGAAGTTTTTATGATACTCAATTTAGAATAGTGATATAATTTTATAGTAATTTTAACTCTATTTATGGTATAAGAGGTGCTGTTTAAGAATAATACAAGGCTGGGGAGATAGTTCAGTGGTCTAAGTGCCTGCCTGGCAAGCACAAGGACCCAAGTTCAGTTCCTGGTGCCATATGCTGGGCTGGCCCTGAAACTGGGCACAGTGGTGTATGCCTGTAATCCCAGCGCTGGGGAGGCTGAGACAGGAGAATCACTACAAGTCCAGGCTGTATAGTGGGACCCAGTAAATAAATAAATAAATTAGAAAAAATAAGAACAACACAATACCAAGTAATGCATAAGAAGTTGGCCACCTGAAAGTCACAAAAATGTAGCTTCTTCTTCTTTTTTTTTTTTTTTTTTTTTTTGCGGAACCAGGGGATTGAACTCAGACCCTTGTGCTTGCCAGGGAAGCACTTATTCCAGTGAGCCTTCTCCCCGGCCCCCAAAATGTAGCTATTGATAATTCAGACAAATGCATATGTTGATGTCAAGTCATGTAATTTTTTTCATGCATAGTAAGAACACACTTCCATTCTTAATCTATAAAAATAATTTCCACTATTCTTATTTAGCACAAAGGAAGACCAGCCAACTGAAGAGAGATATGAACCCCTCCTTATCTTTAGAATAAGGAACTGCTAGGTTCTAAAATAAAGACTCACACAGCCTCTTGGAAGCAGGACCATGCTTACTTCTATTAATGGTGGAATCAATGTGTTGCCAAGATGCTAAGAACACAAACTTCTCTAAAAGTCAACTGTAAGAGAATTTATCACATGCTGGCTTACTATGGAGAACTGTAACATTTGATCAGCAAAATTGCAGTTCAATAGTTTGGCCTAAGTGATTGACTCACAAAATGAAGATAACTTTTTAATGAAAACAAAGATTTTTGTCCTCACTACTATAAGTTAGCTCACTGAAGAGATAAATATAAGAGAAGTATCCTTAAGGTTTTCCTAAGCAACAGAAAACTATAGGAAATCGTGTTACACGTCCTTTTATTCTGAAAAGAAAATGTATAAAGACTGAACTACACTAATTACTACATAAAAGGGACCATGTACAATTTAAAATTTTGTCAGCCAAAGATATTAATATACAGTTTACTTGTCTTGAGTCTAATTGTTAGAAAGCAAGGAATAAAGTCAATTAGCAGAGAGCAATAGTATGGAGCCTTCTTCATGGCTTAAATAATTTCCTGAAAAATGATATATTCAGTAATATATAGCTCTATTTCTCATCATAAACAAGATAATGCAGAACATCTAGTGCAAGCAACTAAAGAAACACATTGTTCATAATTAGTACAAGATTTTAGACCAATTTAACCATAGATGAGAAATCTCTTCATTCATTCATTCATTCATTCATTCATTCATTCATTCATTCATTCATCCAATCATTCATCAGACACTTACTACACCGGTACTGTGGATTTACCAGGATAGCACAGATGCTGTGGAGACATGTGGATGCTGCTTCCTGCTTGTATCCTGTAAAGAGGTGGCCAAACTGAACAGGGGCAAAGTCTGTTATGACAGAACCACCATTCCCCAAGCCCATGTTTTTTTCTGGTATAGGGACAGCAGGACCATATATGTGCGTTCTATTAGGTAGGAGGCCTAGGTTAAGTCAGATCATGTTCTTCCTTTTTTGGAATGGCTCTTATAGATCCACATTCCACTCAGGCAATAGTTTGCCCAGCCTGTTTTCTACTTAAATAGACACATTTTTTTGTCATCAAGAGTTTCTCTCTATCTGTGTTTTGCTATTTACATTGAGAATCAAAAGGTTCACTCTTGGGAGGCTGTAAGCAGGCCAATCACTACAAGTTCGATCTAGTAGTGAGACCCTGAACAACTTGTAGACCCTTCCCTAAAATACAAAAGAAAGAAAGAAAGAAAAAAAGAAAGAAAGAAAGAAAGAAAGAAAGAAAGAAA
>NDGN011445618.1:0-12490 GCA_002564285.1 Tympanoctomys barrerae
ACTTGATGAGTGTTTGACCAAAACTTGTGTGCTAACTGTGTTGAGTACCAAATTCCATGAGTGTCAAAGCAACTGAATACCAAGGTATGACTTTTTTTTTTAAACAAAGAAAGGTCCATAGTTTCCCTCCATTAAATGCCACAACAGCCTTTTGAAGGTCTATAGATGTGTGTGTGTGTGTGTGTGTGTGTGTGTGTGTATTTCACAGCTTACAGAAGAGGGAAATGGGATGCTGAGAGATTGACTGATTTGTCCATTTTGAGGTAAAGGGGAGTCAGGTTGGAGACTCATGGTCTGGTACCAGATTTTTACCCTCTCTCTGGGGGCAGATCTCACACATAGCATTGCCTTAGGTTGCTCTCGAGGGAGGAGGTGGCTTCCCACTTTAGATTCTGCTGCAGTGAAATAAGGAAATAGTCTAGGAGGTGAAGGGATGCAAGGGTTTGAAGCAACTGGAGTCCTGGTTTGGACTCAGGCAACGCCCACCTGAGTAGCAGGAGCATCTCTGCTGTAAGGCTGTTCCATATTGAGATTTAGGACAGGGTGGAAGCCCTTCTGGGTCCTGTGTGGCTGTGAAGTCCGTCTCTGGATGGCCGGGTAAGCGTAGGTCATGAGAAGCGGGTCATAAGAGGGCTTGGTCAAGGGTAGAGGCCACAGTGCCTGGAGTACAGGAGCAAACATGGAGAGCCATCAGCATTGCAGGCTCTACTCAGTCAAGTGGAGGGGTTCAGTCCTCAGGCAGGAAGGCATTAGGGACCCCTCTGGCACCTACAAGCTGGCTGTGGCTGGAGGGCATTGGGGTGGTACTTGTTCCCCATATGCCTGCACCAACGGGATGCATATCTGCTATGTTACTGGCATTTTCCTTGGCTGCTCTCCCTCCTGGGCAGTCACCACTTGACCCTGCTCACACAGGAACACTAATGCTGTGGGGAGTGGTTATTAATAGCTCTGTGTTGTCACATGGCTAATTTAGGGGTGACAAATGGCTTTATAGCTTTCATCATCCCCAAATGAGGGAGAAAAGGAAAAAATGTGGGTACCAAAATAGATATTTCTGGATAGCAGCTCCAAGCATGAGAATGATGCTGAGATTTCCCATTTGTTTTGTACACCATGAAGTTAAATCATTTATAGGCAAAAGCAAACACATTTGCTGAATGGCAAAAACCACACAGACCATTTCAACAGAGCTCACTCTTCGATGTGTTTCTGACAAAATGAGGATCAATGAAAGAATGTTGGGGAAGTGTGACTTGTGCGTCCCCGTGGGTGCTGGGCAAGGGGTGAGCAGCTTTCCTTGCGAATTGCACCCCACCCATCCCATCCCAGGTCTCTGCGGGCTCTCTCTGGCCAGTCATCTTGTCACCTGTCATCAAATAATACAACGGGATGTAAGAGTCGTGGCATGTGGAAGGGATCCCGATCCTTTACCTGTCACGACGTCACTCTGCACCCGTCTCTTGAGCTCCATGTGCCTTAGTTGTCAGTGGAGAATATTTGTCCCTCACAGAGATAAATCAATACATGTGTGCTGTCTGGATCCATACATGTCCCCGGTGGATTTGTTCTTTCTTTTTGGAGTGGTGGCCTTCTTGTTCCTTCGGTTCAGAGCTTGCTGCCACAAAGGCTGTGGGCCACTTAAACCACCGCTCCCCAGGGGAAAAAATGTACTCATCAGAGTGATAGACAGGAGCACTACGGCCAAGCAGACACCACCCGGAAGCCCACAGCGCTGGGCTGTTGATTCGTTTTGGGAAGCGCATGGACACGGACATGGCCAAGCTCTAAATTCTAACCCTGTCACAGGGTCAGGAAACAGAAGTAATAGCTGTCTGATTACTTGGGGCCTTTTCTGTATGGATGTGATGTGTTTGTTCTAAGGATTCAATTTAGAGACCACACAGAGACTCGCCTACAGGGCTTCTGCGGTAACCTGGTTTCGTGGGGATCCTGTGACCTGGACCCTATGCGAAGGCCTTTAGCAGGCTGTGCTGCTGCCGGCTGTGAACTCACTTCTTCAGGGCTGTGGTGGGCGGGCTGGAGGTAGGAGCCCTTGTTTCCAGTGTGCCTATGGTGGCAGCCAGCTCTTCCAGAGCAGATTAAAGGTGTGAGCGGCAGAACAGAGCGCTTCCGCACTTAGAGCCATTTTACCCTGGGCTTTTGGAGACGATACAGGTAAGCTGCAGCTGCCAGCATTTAAACTAGGGCTGCGTCCCAGGAGAGGAGAGGGATTTATCCAGTGCTGTCCACAGGTTCTGGCCTGCTGCTTTTGCAAGCACCGCGTCAGGCCCCGGGCAAGGTCAGGAGGCTGGAACTTGGCAAACCACGGAGGAAGGATGTGAGGCTGCGGTCGGTCGAATTAGCCAGGCTCATCAAGTCCCAGGATGGAAGCAAAGAGGAGGCCAGAGAAGAGGCTCGGGGAAAGCAGCGTCTCCAGCTGCTCTGCTGTGAAGCTCTCACCGCTCATTTTAATCGCTGCACTCTGAGCTTTTAATCAAAGGCGCCATCCTTCCTATTTAAGAACATCCTTGGCGCTTGCTTTTGTGAGGATGGCAAAAGGGACTGAGGGACTGAGAGAGGCATCGACATGAGACAGAGCTGATGACGTGAGACAGCTCTTGAGAAATGGAGTGGACAGAAACTCTCACACAAGCACAAGCATCTCTCTCTCTCTCTCTCTTTTTCATATTCTAAAAAGACTCTGAAAAGGAATACAAGAACATAAACATTCTACTAAATAGGACAAGAATCTTTAAATTATGGCATAGGAAGTTACAGATACAATGTCTGGTAGAACCCGGGAGGTTTATATGATTCAATTAGGGGGAAAGATAACCGACAACTAAAACTGGAGAGAGGTCCTGCCTCCCAAAATAAATTCAGAGATGTGATTTATGATAAGGACTCATCGTGAAGCTGGGCATGGTGGCACACACCTGCAATACCAGCACTGAGGTAGGCTGAAGCAGGCGGATTATGAAATCAAGTCCAACCTATACAATTTGCCAAGATCCTGTCTTCAAATAAAAAAATGAAAAGGACCTGGGGTGCAGTTCAGTGCACAGCGCCCTTGGGTCTAATCCTCAGCACCACAAACAAGCAAACAAACACCACCGAAGCATACTGCTCTTGTTTCTCCTTCCTCAAACTAGGTTAATTCCTCAAGATAAACCAGAATTTTCCGGACAAATGGGTCCGAGGTTTTTCTTCTGGGTTTCATAGAAATCACAGAGCAACAGCTTTAAGATCATGTGGAAGGGTGACTCCCTCAGGAATGGTTTTGCCCAGCTGCATCTTGTAGCATCTCTCTATGTGAGTGGAAGGGCCGTTCAGGAAAATCTCTCCTGCTAGAGGGGTGAAAGTAGAGAGAGTCTTCAACACTTGGGTCTAATAGTGTGGGTCAGAATTTCCAGGGTCCCTTGCCATAGTTAGATGCAGCAAATTGGGGTGCACATCTGCATTTTCCATATTCTCCCCAGGCAATCACTGGAACTGATGAAGACTGGAGACTGATATTGGTCAGATCTGGGGCTAGAGCTCCATGACTGTGGCCATCCTGCTGGCCCCACCAGCCAGGGTCCTTCTCAGGGTCTTCTCTTTAGATTTGTTTAACATGTTGAGATACGGTAGGTAATAGCTCTCAGTGACACCCCACTAGACCACTCCAAGTAAACAACCAAATCTATAATTTCCAGATGTTTAATGCTTCATTTTTATACACAGGATCAGCGAGTGCAAGAAAACTTCCCCCCCGTGTTGGATTTTAGCAGATTTCAATTGTCGAGCATGTATTAAAGTTGTATTCATTAAACACCAGGAAGGTAATTATGTTTGAGAAGATGTAAGTGCCTTCCCCTGTGGCTAGGAAGAAAGGCATATTAGCATCTCTACTGGATTCATCCCCTTGCTCGTTGTAACTATTTCTTTCCCAAGATATTTAGTCCATGTCTATAAGAGGCTCCTAGTTCAGCAATTCCACTAAAGTCTCCAGCTGGAAATGGGTCACTTTGGCTAGCCAAAAGTTAATTAAGTGGGTGGCATCAGAAAGATGACAGAAAAAGACTTTCCAGTTCTCATTCTGTCACAGAAACATCAATATGAACAGCTGTCTAGGCACAAAAACAACTTCACAAGGGCTAGGGAAGTTAGGGAAGAGATTACAGCCTCCAGGCATAATGCAGATGTAAAAGAAGATAATTTGAAGAGGGTCAGAAAGAAAGTTTAATTCATTCATGTCACCTATAATCCCAGGCAGCAAAGAGATAATCGATTCCCACACTGGGCAGGGAGGGTGAAATGAGTGTTGAACTTCACCTTGGGATTATCCAGTAAAACAATGCAACAAGACTCTGGGTTTGGCCTGGTACCCAAAGATTCAGCCTTTAGGTCACGGCAATGCTAGGTCTGCTCTGTGTTGCCAGGCTCTATGCAGGCCCCATGCACTCAATTTCCAGTGCTAGGTTGGCTCCTACAGCCTCTATCTCCAGATCTGTTCCTCCACTAAAGTGAGCCTAGTGGCCCAAGACTCCAGACCCACATCAGGGTAAGATTGGCAAGTGCAGGTCCTGGGTTCTGGTTGGTCCTCATGGTCAGAGGTTCCACAGAAGTTCCAGTGTCTGAAACTAATAGATGCAGAGACCATCTCAGTGAACCCCAACGACAGACTGGCTGCCCTGAGCCCTGGCTCCAAAGTCCAAATGATCCCCATGGCATTGGGATCCATGCCAACCCTGATGGACCAGCCCCTGCCTGCCTAGCTCCCAGGCCTTCCCACGACCAGCTAGCCCCAGGATCTAGATCAGTCTTCACAACCCTAGCCCTCGTGGACTCAAAGTCTAGGTTCACCCCAGTGGATTTTAGTACCATGGTAGTTTCCATAACCTGCAGCTCCAAGGTTATCTCTGTGGACCTACGATATAGTCCAGGCCCAAAGCCCAAGGACTCAAGCCTGTGTTTGTACCTGAATCCTCAGGTTCCAGATTCTGCCCCTGAGGGCCCAGGTTCCAGCCCCAATAAAGGATCCAAAACAATCATCTGAAAGAAGCTCAGTGAGCTATAAAAGAATACAGGTAGACAGCTAAACAAAATCAGGCAAACTGTACTGAAATGAAATGAGAAGTCTGGCAAAGAGATAGAAACAAACAAAAAGAAAACCAAACCTTGTGGAGCTAAAGAATGCGTGGGTGTGCTGAAATTTCCGGGAGTGTTTCAACAGCAAAATCAATCAAGCAGAAGAGAGAATCAGTGAGCTTCAAGATACATCATTTGAAATTACCCAATCAGAGGAATAGAAAGAAAAGAGTGGAGAAAGCCTACAGGAAATACAAGTCATGGACAAGCAAACCAGTATACGGGAATGCTTGGAAAATATTGCAGGTTTGGCTTCATGCCAGTGCAGTAAAGGGAATATCACATTAAAGCAAATCAAACGTTTTGGCTTCCCAATGCATACAAAAGTTACGTTTACATTATAATGTAGTCTGTTGTGTATACATTAGCACACTTCAACTGTGTGTAAGCCAGGCCTGGTGGTGCAAGCTGTCTATCCAGTATTGCAAGAGACCAAGGTAGGAGGATTACAGGGATGAGCCCAGGCTGGGCAATTTAGAGTGAACCTGTATCAAAGTAAATAATAATAATAAAAAGAAGGGCTGGGGATAAAGATCAGTGTGAAGACACTTGCTTTTATCTCCACTCATGAAAGCAAAGCAAAACACAACAATGTATGCACAATAATTTAAGGATATTTTATTGTTAAAGAATGTTAATGATCAGAAGAACTCAAATTATTTGTCTTTTTTCTGAAGGTTTTTGCTTCAGTGCTGATGGATGCTGACTGATCCAAGTGGTGATTGTGGGAGAGGGTGGGGTGGCAATGAAAACAACAAGGAAATTTGTGCACTTGATGCATAAGATATTTCTTGTATCATGCAGTGCTATTTATTAAGCATGTAGAACTTCTTTCTAAATTAAAGCCAGTCTTTTCAAACCCTTCTTCTGCTTTATGGACTAAGCTTATGTAATAGTCTAAATCCTTTGTCATGATTTTAACAGCATTCAAATGCTCCCAGCATCTTTACCAGGAATAGATCTCAGGTCAAGAATCCATTTTCTCTGTTCATCTCTAAGCATCATCAATTTCTTTTCATCTATTTCATCATTTATTTCTTTTTCCTTCTGTTATGATTTGTGTATAGGTGTCCCCCCAAAGCCTCATGCAATCTTGGGGTGGCTCCTGGAGTTTGTGATTGATTACTATAGGTGTGGATGCTGCACCTGCCCTGGGACAGGTAATTTGCTTTACAATGTAAGGTTGGAAGAGAAGCTAGCTGCTTGAGGTGTTGCTACCTCTCCCTTACACTCTTGCTCTTTGCCGCTGGCATGAAAGGTTGCTCTCTGCCTTGTGCTGCTCTGCCTTGGAGCCAGCTGAATATGGAGAGAAACCTCCAGTAACTTTGAGCTAAATAAACCTTTCCTTCCTTCATTTTGGGTGTCAGGTATTTTTCCCAGCAACAAGAGAAGAGTAACTAAGACAGAATTTGGTACCGAGAGTGGAGTTGTTGCTGTGGCTCAACTTGGCCATGTGGATTACAAGCTTTTGGGAATGGCTTATGGGAAGAGATAGCAAAGGTTTGGAGAGGTTGCCTACTTGTGAAGAACTGGAACAGCTTCAGCTCTTCTGTTTGGGTGATGATTATGGTCAGAGCTCAGAAGACCAGAAGGCTGATAGAAAGCCGGCCTGTACAGACCAGGCTGGGGAAGTTTCTGCTGGTAAGAAAGGACGAAATTGGTTGTTGGACTCTGGAACATTTGTGTTTTGACTTGGCAGTAAAGTTGTCTGCATTTTGCTCATGTCCAGAGACTTTGGCTAAGAGTGAGTTTAAGCATGGTGGACTGCACAATCTTTCAAAAGATATTTCAAAGCAGCCGAATATTGGGGCAGTGGCATGGTTGTTACTGGAGTCTTTTAGCCAATTTATGTTAAGGAAGGAGGAGAGCAAGGAGCCCAGCAGGAAAATTTAAAATGTTGTGTGTTTGGCCAGAAAGGAAGCTCCAAAAAAGCTGTGGACTGCAAAGACAGAACTGAGAGGATCTCCACTGCTGGGAAGGAACAAGAGAGTGGAAAGGATGACCTGAGGGCATCACAGGAAGTGGCAGGTCTCCACCCTTTGCAGCCTTAGAACTGCAAAGGTCAGGGACTTTGCCTTGAGGGGAAAGCCCAAGAGCCTCATGTTCCAGAATGGTGGTGGCAGCCACACCAGGTTCCAGAATAGTGCTGGGATGGAGAATATATTCCTCAGAACCAGGGTCAGAGTGCTCAGCGAGAAACTAAGAGAAGAGTAACTAAGACACCCTCTCAACTGTTAAAGTTGTTTTCCTCACTTTTTGTTTGAGATAGGATCTTGCTAGTGCTTACATTGGCCTCTACCTCAGGCTATCCTCCTGTTTCAGCCTTCTGAATAGCTGGGACCACAGGACACTTGGCTTTGCTCGCTCACATTTTATCATAAGATTGTAGCAATTCAGTCACCCTTTGGGGCTCTAATCCTACCTCTCTTATTACTTCCACCACATCTGCAGCTACTTTCTCTGCCGAGGCCTTGAACCCCTTGGTCATCCATGAGAGCTGGCATCAAGTTCTTCCAACTTCCTGTTCATGTTGATATTCTTATGTCCTCTTCTGAAGTAGAACTGTTCTGAATGGTGAAGTCATTCCAGAAGCTTTTCATTGTATTTTCCTCATAGTCATTGGGAAATCACTATCTATGACATTTAGCATTAAAATGTATTTCTTAGATGATGAAACTTGCTCCGTGGGCTGCAGAATGGGTATTGTGTTGCTATGGGTCCATCAGCACTCATGAGAACATAAGAACAACATAGATCTCATTGTGCTTCTCCATCAGAGCTCTTGAGGTGTGCTGTCAGTGAACAGCAATGAATCTTGGGAATGAATCTTCCTTTTTTCCTACATGGTAGGTATCAATGGTGGGCTTAAACTATTCAGTGACTTGTGCTTTCAAAGGATGGGTTGCTGTCCTTGCTTTGTTCTCTGGTTTGTAGAACAGAGGCAGAGTAAATTTAACGTAATTCTTAGGGACCTTTAGATTTTCAGAGTGGTACACAAGAACTGACTTCAACCTAAAGTCATCAGATACATTAGAGTTCCTTAAGTCTTTGAAACCATGAATGATCTCTCCTCTCTAGCTATGAAAGTACTAGATTGCAGCTCCTTCTAACATAAGGCTGTGCATCTTCATAAATTCCCTTAGCTGTGTCTTCTGGCTTCTTTTTGTAGCTTCTACTGTAGTGCTTGCTGCCTTACCTTGCACTTTTACATTATGGAGGTGGCTTCTTATACTAAATCTCATGTAACAGTATCCAGTAGCTTCCAATTTTTCTTCCCTGCTCTCTTCGCCTTCATAGAATTAAGATTGGTGCTTTAATGTGCATCAGCCTTTGCTCAAGAACATGTTGTGGCTAGGTTGAAGTTCTACTCACACCACTGAAATTTTTTCTATGTTAGTAATAAGACTATTTTTTCCTGCATTTTAATGCATGTGCTCACTCAGCATTTTTTATCTCCTTCAAGAACTTTCTCAATATCTATAACTTGGCCATTTGTAGTATGAAGAAGTCTATCTTTCAGCATATTTTGGTTTTTGACATGTCTTCTTTAAGCTTAGTCATTTCTAATTTTTTTTTTTTGGCTTAAAGTGAGAGCTATGAGACTCTTCCTTTCACTTGTACACATAGAAGCCATTGTAGGGTTGTTAATCAGTGCTGTTGTTACTCAGGGAGTGTAGAAGCCCAAGGAGAAGGACAGAGATGGGAGAATGACCAGTCAGTGGAGCAGTCAGGACACAGACATCATTTATCAACTAATTCGCTGTCTCATTTGAGTTTGGCTTGTGGTGCTTCATAATAATTACAGCAGTAATATCAAAGATCACCAACCACAGATCACCACCACAGATACAATGATCATGGGAAGGTCTGAAGTACTGTGAGAAGTATCAAAATGTGACAGAGAGACATCAGGTCAGCACATTAGTTCTTGGGAAAAATGGTACCCCACAGAATTTCTTGTTACAAGGTTGTCACAAATGTTCAGTTTTCACAAAATGGAGTATTTGTGAAGCACACACTGTCCTAGAAGAAGTTAGGCCTGTGCTTGTTATGGAAGTTTCAAAAGGAACAGGGAACGGAATAGGAAGTTTAGCATAGAGAAGCAGTGATCAGAAGAGAACCCAAGCTGGGAGAAAGAGTCCAGGAGTCCAGGTCCAGGGACCCAAGTGGACCCTCAAATAGATGAAGTGTGAAGATTTCTTTATGATGACACATTCTCAGTGCTCAAAAGTCCAAGACAATGAAAATTTTGAAAGGAGAAAGAGAAAAAGCAACTTGATAAGTGTAAGAGACATTCTGTAAGACAGCCTTTTCAATGGGAACTGCTGAGGTTAAGAGACAGGCTATGATATATGTTATGGAAAAACAAACAAGAAAATGTTAGACCTCATTTATAAATGAAGGGGAGAAAAATGAGCTGTTTTTTTAAAAAAAATGTTGTGGAGTTCATCAACCTGCCTTATAAGAAATAACAAAAGTTATTTAAGCTGAAAGGACAGGATACTAATTAATAACATGCAAACAAACAAAAGTATAAACTCACTAGTAAAAGTAAATATATAGTCAAATTAATCATATTCTAATGCTAAATGGTGGTGTATAAGTCATTTATATTGTCAGTATAAAGACAAAACTATTGGGTTGAGAATGTAGGTATGTTTTATGTAACACTTGCCTAGTATAAACAAAGCCCTAGATCTGATCTGCCACATACACATACACAAACACAAAAGAAAAACTATGCAGGTGTTGTCGTACATGTTTATAATCCATGCACTCTAGGCGAAAAAGACAGGAGGATTACAAATTATAGCCCAGCCTGGGCCATTTAGCAATTTAACGAGACTCTGTCTCATTAAAAAAGATTTAAAAAAATAATTTAAAAAAGGCTAGGGATGCAGCTTTGTATAATGGTCCTGGGCTCAATTCCCAGTATTACAAAAATAAAAATAAAAAAGGCAATTATTAAAGCTAATAATAGCTACAATAACTTCTTAGGGCATAAACAACATAAACATGTAATTTCTGATATGAAGAAAATGAAATGACAGGGGTCAATGTGTAGTTTTTTATATGATTAGGTATATTACCAGCTGAAAACAGCTGACAAGGTATCTATAGTTGCAAGATATTTTATAACATGTAAAAGTCTTGTGGTCATCCAAAAGAAAAACAAACAAACAAACAAAAAACACAGTAGATACAAAAAAGATGAAAAGAAATCAAGGCCTATCCTTATTACAGAAAGTAACAGAGAACAACAACAAAAACAGAAGAAAGAAAACTCAAAATATTTGCAAAACAATCAAAACAAATAGAAAAAAATGGCAATAATAATTCTTACTAGTTCATTACTGACTGATCAATCCCCACTAATTATTGATTTGTACTGGTCAGTAATTAACTGCACATGGATTAAATTTTCTAATCAAAAGACATAGAATGGATGAAGAGATGAAAGACAAGATTCAATGTGAATTCTTTTGGTGGGACACTTCAACTTGAAGGGCACTCAAGACTGAAAGCAAAGGGATGGAAACTCTATTCTGTATAAGTGAAAACCAAAAGAGAAGTTCCTACATTTACATGAGAGAAGATGACTTTAAGTCAAAATTATAAAGACAAAGAAGGTCTGATTGTCATTGTTCTAGTTCAGTTTATTAAAAGGATATAATAACAATAGCTCCTCATTGGAGCATCTGAACATATAAAACACATATTAATAGACCAAATAAGAGAAATAGACTATAGTATAGTAATGATAGTAATAATAATAGTAGTAATTGGAGGAGGCTCCAATTTTAAACAATGGAAAGGTAATCCAAATGGAAGTGCTAAGAAAGTATTGGACATGTCCTATACTTTAGATGAAATGGATTTCACAAAAACACATGGAACTATCCATTCAACAAAGGCATGGTGAACACTCTTTTCAGGTATACACATGATTTCTCACAGAGAGAGTTACATGTTAGGTCACAAAACAGTCTTAATAAATCATTAAAAGTGCAGTCACATCAAGTATACTTCACACACATAATGGGAGCAACCCATAAATCAACAATAAGAGTTTTTTGGAATTCACAAGTATGTGGAAATCAAACAATGTGCTTTGGGAAAATTCATGATTTAATGAAGAAATTAACATGGAAATTTTAAAAATACCTTAGACCAATGAAAACAACACAGCGAAACTCATTGGATTTAGCAAAAGTAGTTACCAGAGCCAAATTTATGCTAATAAATACTTTCACCCAGAAAGAAGATCTCAGATAAATGAAGTAATATTTAGCCTCAAAGAACTAGAAAAAGAAGAACAAACTAAGGCCAAAGCTAGTAAATGGAAAGAAATAATAAAGACCAGAACAGAAATAAATGCAATAGAGAGTAGAAATGCAATATAAAAATCAATAAAAGCAATAGCTTATTTTCTTGAAAAGATAAAAACCAACAAACCTTTAGCTACAGTAAGACAAAAAGAATAAGTACACTGAGAAGTGAAAGAGGATACATTAAAACTGATACCCCCCAAACCACAGAGGCTCATAAAATACTACTGTCTCAGTGCATTTTCTGTTGCTATAACTGAATACTTCCAGTAAGGAATAAAGAAGAGAGATTTGTTTAGTTCAGTGTCTCAGGGATGAAGCCTCAGAGCATCTGCTCAGCACCTGGTGAGGATCTTCTTGCTGGGTCAGACACGGCAGAGGGCATCATATGGCAAGACACAAAAATAGATGGGTGTTGCAGTGCATGCCTGTAATCCCGGCACTCTGGAGGCTGAGGCAGAAGGTGTTGTGTGAGTCCTGGGTTACCTAGCAAAAGCCGGTCTCACAAAAAACAAAACAGCAATATGACAAAGATAGCCCACTTTTCTAAGAAAGCCCCATCCATGGACCATTTGATAATCTGTTAATTCATGGATAGATTACCCTGTCTGTGGAGGCAGATCTGTCATGACCCAATAATGTCTCCAAGCTACCATTTCCAAATACTTTAACATTGGAATTTGGAGATTGTTCCAACACATGGGATTTAGATGACATATCTGAACTGCGCAACTACTACGCACAATTACATACCAATAAATTAAAAAATCTAAAAGAAATTGTTTAATTATTGGTCACATACAACCTGTTAAGACTAAGTGATGAAGAAATAGAAACCTGAGCCCGTGATTCCAGCACTCCGGAAAGCTGTGGCAGGACGACTGCAAGTTTGATCCCAGCCTGGGCAGGACCCTGCCTCCAAAGAAAACAAGTTTTAATGGGTTGGAGATTCAATCCCCAGGGACTGTGTGTGTGTGTGTGTGTGTGTGTGTGTGTGTGTGTATGTGTGTGTGTGAGAGAGAGAGAGA